>VKHI01000045.1:0-18948 GCA_015145745.1 Poterioochromonas sp. DS
AAGGAGTTGAAAGCTCTTTGTTACGAGGTGAGTGATTTGGGATCTGACTTGAAATATTGGTGTTTTCATGGTGTTTTGTAGGCGATAAACAGCGGTCTTCCTCCTTACCAACAATCTAATTTCTCATCACTAGAAAGTAAAGAATAAATAAATCAAGCAAGTCAAAATATACAGATAGAAAGACTATTCATAAGACACACCTTCATCGATATAGAGCTCTATGGGATATTTAAGATTTCATTTCGAACATATTCACTTGATATTGCATTATTATGCTTATTATGTATTTATTTGTATATTTATTTGCATGTGATGTTTGTGACTCTCGTATTTATCTATTACATAATAAATTTAGACTTTCTTTTACTGCTTTAAGAATAGGAAAAATGGAATGAAATGATAAAAAATCTTTCTGTTTTTCAGTAATATCATATCAGTAATATCAGTGACATTGACTGAGTGAATGCTTTCATCGGAGACAGGTCGCGAAAGGGCCACAATCTCCGGCGATTTCTTCATAAATCTCAATGCTTGTTTCCGGATATCCGTAAACTTCATCAGATTTGGAAGCCGCGTAAGATACTAAAAAGATAAAGCTCTTTTTCGGAGTAAGATTATTTTACATATTCCTCTTTTTCGAACATTCACATTGAACTCTTGTGGATTATCTTCATTGTTCATACTACTGATAAAATTTCCATGTACTTCTTAATATTTTTGAAGGTTTGCAAGAGATGAAATCTTAAGAACTCATATATATATATATATAGTTGAAGAGATAGAGAGAGGATTAATTAGATACAATCTATACCTATACTTGATACTTAAGTATAACATACACTTATATCTATATATATCTGAAGGAGAAGTGATTGAGAGGATGGAGTTTGTATTTTAAGATTGTGGTATTGATATTTTTAATAGAATAATCATCATTGTCAAATGTTTTTACCTTTAATTATCTTTTGACAGTGCCTTAATAATAGAGGTTTTAATGTATCATTGAGTAATACCTCGAAGTATGTTACGAAAAGAAAAAAAAGGAATCTTGTTTCGTTTCGACTTTTAAATAAGCTAAAAAATAATGAACAAGCCATGCATGAAGAAACAAAAGATAAAGAGTACGATGTATATTTTTCAGCGAAAGTAAATCTTCCGTCCATCTCATTCTTGGAATGGCGAGCTTGAAGATTTTTATGCTTCATTCTACGAGAACTTAACTACGAGAAGTAAGGGAAAACTAGCTTAAAATGCGTGGCTCGCGAAGCCGTGTTTTGAGGTCGCTTTCCTGTGGGCCACCCGTAGATAATGCGATTTAACATTTAAAACGTAGACTATAGGGAAGTGGAGGCCGCCCGCCATTTGCCGGCCGGTGGGCAAGCCTTCGCCGTCCCGCTTTTGGAACCGGCAAGAGAGCCGGCAAGAGCCGGCAGCCGGCCCTTTTTAATGAATTGCTTAAGTAATTAATCAATTTCACTCCGATGAACAAATCAAAATCGATGAAAATGAAGACAACCATTGACAAAGAGTGAGAAAAGCACAACCAGATAACGATATATCACACATGTGAGAGAGGGAAAATGTAAGAAAGAACTATTTGATTTCATCAAAGAAAGATTTTTCGAATGTAATTGAAATTTGAATGATCTATGAAGAGATAAAGATAAGATAAATGATCTCAAGATATAAAAGAAAAGATTAGAGGCCATCAAGATCGAAATCATAATCAGGCACCGCCGCCTCATTTAATAATGTCTGGTGAGGTTGATTGTCACTTTTGGAGGAGATCTGGTGTTGCAATTCTTTGAATCTGGAGAACTTCGCCATCCCAAGATCGACTAACTTTCTCTCAAATTTGCTTTGTAGTTCCAGTTGAACCTGCTCTACTTGTTCGAGACTTTGTTTTCTCATAATTTCTTCTTCACGTTGTAGTTCCAACAGCTCTTCTTCATCCATATCCACTAAGCATTTGGAAACTTTTCCCTCTCCATCTTCTTCCTCTTCATCACTACCATTTGAAACCGATGCGGTGTAGTCGTCGTCATCGTCATCATTGTCGCCATCTTCAGCCTCATCACTATCTTGTTTTTCTTCTGCTGCGCTTCTGTTTAAAGATATATCAATCACTTTTCTCTTCTTATTTGGGTTGGGTAACGACTCTCTGGGAATTTCTTTTCGGATCTCTGTCTTGGTCAGCATTAAATCATTTTCAGTCTTCAAATGAAGACGGTTCCGACTTTTATTCTTAACGAACCCTATTTCCGAGAATGTGGACTCATCCAGAGCAGTGTGTGATCGCACCGACAGAATCGTCTTCGCCACTAATGCCAGCACTGGAAGGTGATTGCCTATCGCACTGTTCTTAAGTTCCCAGCTTGCAATTGCATTATCTGTCAGATAAGTATTACCAAATACTGTTTTCACACTACAGCGATGATAATAGAGAAGCTCTTCTCTCATCAACTTCTCAGGATTGGTGATGATAGGTAGCTTCCAAGCTGCGAGAAACGTTTTAAATGTATTGACTACATTCCACTCTACTGTTTGGTCTGGACGATAGTTGATCTTAACATTGCATGTCGTTTCACAGAGTACCATCTCGTTTCACAGAAGGAGGATAACCCATGTTTGATTGAATATTCCTTGGACTTGATCTTCACTGCGTTCGACCAAAGAGTTGACCTATGAATAAAACTAATTATTCTACAATTTTTCTCCAATACAAGGAGCTTGAAACAACCCATGATATCTTTGACGATAAGATTCAACCAGTGAAGAAAGCATTTAATTGGGATGATCCTTCCATCAGACTTCTGTTGTAAAAGCTCCTTCATGGATGTGACATTGCCGGTATTGTCAGTTGCCACTGCGATAACGTGATTCAGGTTGATATCATAGTCAGAGAGCGTATCCTCAACGCTTTGAGCAAGTTCCTCTGCAGAATGTCTCTGCGCGGAGAGATCAACAATCTTGAGATAATGCTGAGAGCCAGCTCGAGATATATTGAAGACATAGGTAGCGATTTTGGTCACATCTGTTGTCCCGTCACAAGATATTGTCCAATCCTTATGTTTGGATAGGTCTTCTTTTGTGGACAGGTAATACTTCGTTGCCAACTGTGAAAGCGTGTCCTTAGCCCTCATGGGACTCGGCAGAGTTGCACCTAGTGCATTAAAAGCTAAGTTCAGATAGTAATTTTCCAAAAACGAACTAAATGGAATATTCTTTAAAGCGATCCCTTTGACGATCAGGCAATCGATAGATTTCTGCTCATTCTCATCCAACTGTTTCCTTTTCACGCCCGTCGTTTCTATGACGTCTTCATGTGGTAACTTCGTTAGAAATTCTTGTCTGACGTTTGGTGGGATATGTCGACAGACGTTCACATGCTTTTGCAGTCGATCTTTCTTCCCGTACATGGTGGTACCACAAAACTTGCATTTTCCGTAAGAGTATGTGCGCTTCTGACCACTATTTCTTCTTGCTGATTTAGTAGCTCTTAAAAATATAGATCTATCCCACTCTGGACGCTGAACAGAGTTGGGGATCTCCTGGAAGTCCAGTGGAGAAGATGTTGATGACATTCGAAAGTGCTTTCTTTGATGAGGACGTGATGTTGCCGGCTCTTGCCGGCGCACTTTGGCCGGCAAGCGCCGGCAGCCTCCACTTCCCTACTAAAAAACGAGAAAAATCGACTCGAAACCATTTTCGCCAAAATTGGCGTGGCACTTTATCCTTGGTGCTGGTGGTGTAGAATGTGCCGCAACGAGCGTTCCAGATTAAAACATTGCGACCAACAAGATGACATCAATCATCTCATTAGTAAGTTAAAGAAGAATGCCATCGAAGGTTGTGTTATGATGAAGTTCGATTCAGTTCTCTTCATTGTGATATCACTTAATAGTTCGAAATGTCATCTCCAAACAATTCTTCGATTTCGATTCTAACTTGCCCAAATTTCCCCTGCTTTACCGACATTTTGATTCGGTATCAACTTCTGCCGACTAACCGTTAAAAACTGGTTCTAAATCTCGCCGACATGTTTTCAGGATTTCGAGATCTTCGTTAAACTACAGCAAATGAGAATGTGAAGTGAAGACAGCAGTAGTAGTAGAGATGAGATTGAACAGTGATGAAGATCTTTGAAGATATGGTATGCTGTGAAAGATCTCTATAACAGTTGACTTCACTTACAACACAATTTTATCCATCAATAGCTTCGAGAGAAAGATGCTTTATCTTACTACTATTGTAATTGCTTTCTTGCCTGCTTTCGTGTTTTGTCAGTATTCTTTGGAATCTCCGAAGTTTCAGAATCCTTTGACTTCACTCCTCTTGCAAGAAGATGATTTCGCAGAGGCGACAGTACTTAAACCTGTTCCGAGTCACCCGCTGCATTTCCAGTACCAAAATGATGAGGGCTCTACGCCTGGTTGGCTGTACACCTATCAGTACAATGGTACAGATTGTGAGACAGACAAGGCGGCTTTGGAATCTGGAATGGTGACGAACCAATGTTTCACAACCGAATCTAAGACCCAAGATTCAAACTCTTCCTCTTCAGTAATGTTCACCTGCTTTGAGGGTAAGGTCCTTTTCTCCTCCTATTTTTGCGCTGACTCATCATCAACCTTCGTGTAATAGACTATGCCTACACCTTCTACTATAATTCCATCGACTGCAATCCTGAAACCTGGTTGAAAACTAAAAACCGGACTTTGAATACTTGTTTTCCAGTTAATTCTGCGTATGGTCTTTATGCGGCGGAAATATTTTGTGTTGAAGACTCGATTTTACCTGTTTCAAGTGGTGAGTGGGTTGTAATGAGGTAAGTGAAACCCTTCTCCTCATAAGAATTACAATCACTCACATAATAATAGTTCTTATGCGGAAGATGATTGCACTGATCTTTATTCTTTCTCTGCTTTCCTTAATAATGTTTGTTATCAATTTGAATATCAAACATATCGTTATAATTATCCGAATCAGACTTTTTATCATGGAAATAGCACTGACATGTATTCTGTCGATTGCAGTAATCCTTACAATTCCAAAGTTTATGGAATTCAACCATTTTGCGTGAGTAATGATAATAATACCAGCGATGACGATTATGAAGTTGTTCAAGAGTCAAGTTTTACTTTTTTGTATTTTTCTACAGGTAAAATCATTTCTTTTCATTGTATGAATTTTGTTGATATACTTTTATTTCTTGGCACAGCATATCCTTCTTCAATTCCGACGAGTTATCCGACAGCAATGACTATGCTTACCGCATATCCAACAGAGAATCCAACCACAGAACCAACTTTCCTCTCAACTGCTGTTCGGACCATGCCTCCTACAACAAAGACTACTTTCGTTCCAACTGCAGTTCCTTCATCCGGTGCTCCGTCGGTTGCTTATCTAACCTTCACATCCAACATCACCTTAAGTGGTGTTTCTAGTGCTGATCTTGATGAGTCCTCCCAGCAAGCTATCATCAACACAACGGCGATCTCGATGAGTATTCCGTCCAATCAAGTAAGCTTTGTGTCAGATTACTCAGTTCCTTCTTCTTTTGCAGCTTCTGCTATGAGAGGAGGAAAGGTCCACTCTACGGCCAGTTCAAGCATCGTAGCCATTACGAAGGTGAACGCTCCTCTGTCCGACCCTTCTCAAAGTGCAGCTTTGTACACACAGTTGACGTCGGCATTGAATCATTCAGTGAGCAGCAATCAGTTCAGTCATACCTTGCAGTCGGTTTCGAAAGCTACTGGTGCGATAGAAACGATGAATGCGAATGCGACAGGCGTCTCGTCATCAGCAGCCACAGTATGGAGTGTTGCTACGAGCTCTACCTCAAGCAGCAACGACAATGGTCTGTCAGGAGGAGCGATTGCAGGTATCGTGATTGGTGGTGTAGCTTTTCTGGCGGTATTGTTAGGAGGTGGTTATTATTTGTATGTGAAGAGGAACTCGCAGAGTTCAGGTTCATCAAGTAATGCAGCCAGAGAAGCTCCCCCGACGGTGAATATTATGATGTCTAACCCTATGACTTCTCTCGCGACCGAAATTGCTGGTGTTAATCTGATGCAATCATCTTCCTCTCCACCTCCTCCAGTCGTCGCTGTAGTGATTGAAGAAGGTTTATCTCAAATAAAACAGCTTCATTAGTTCTTTTTCTTAACTTTTGAAATCACCTCCTCTTCAACTTCCATATATCCCTTTGCATTTGTAGACCTTACTGTGTCTATCCCTGGTTTGTCTTTTAATTCAATTCCTTTCATTCACCTCTTACAGTATTTTGATTTTAATATATTGACATTATTCTCTTATCGACTAATGAGTATAAGTAGATTAAATACATAGAAAAGTTATCGTTTCAACACTCCATTTTACTTGGTACCGCAAAGCGGTCGTCAGATCCCTACAATATTTCTAAACTTAAAAGAAAAGATTTCATGATCAATCTGCTTTGTTAGTCTCATAAGTAATCATCCCTTTATTGCTTTATACAGTACTTCACAAGAGACTTTATTAAAACGAGAACTCTCACTCGAGAGAGTTATATGGAGTCATTCCACTATGATTGATTTCAATGGTATTCAGCAATGAAAAGAACCTTCAATCAAATCATAATGATTTTAATAAGTATTAATACGACAATTCATTGCTACCAACATACTACACATATTACACTTACTGTACATAACCACCAAACAAACAAACAAAGTGAACAACAACACTTTAAACTAATAATCATGCAATGCTGTTGCTGACAAGAAGTAGTCATTAATTTCTTTAATAAATTGAGCTTGAGTCAGAGAACTCGGAATCAACTGCTGGAAAGTCTTACCACCTCCTCCTCCTCCACTACTATACCTATCCACTGTATACTTAAACTGATCCAATTTCAATGAATAATTAGGATTCTTGAATAAACCTTTATTCTTCTTCCCACCACCTAGTCCCAATCCCATCTCTTCCTCAAAGTCTTTATTGCCTTGAGGATTCTTCTGTTGTATGATTGCAAAGATTGCTCGTAAGATATTATCATTTGGTTTATTGCGATCATAGTGGAAAATGTCAACTAATTTCTGACTCGGATGACTTGGTTGTAGTGAATAGAAGTCATTGAGTAGCGGGTTATAACATTGCACTAAGACAGAAGCCCCGTCAGAGAGTTTAGCAAAGTTCCCATTATTACTCGTTGGATTGCTCACTGTTATCCTTTGTAGAAGCTCTTCGAACATATTCACTGCTTTCAGCATCGTCACTTTCTCTGTGCCTCCTGTCGAGGAGATGGCAGGGAAGCTTCCTTCCATTAAAGGCAATTGATAAAACCCAGATGAAACATATTTGAATCCATTTCCAGGGAACTTCTCACATGAAATTGGTAAAAGTGTCCAAAAGGACTTGACACTCGATGAAGAAGAAGACGATGATTTCTTCTTATTATTCAGGTAATTCTCTACTGTAACAACAGGATCACTCTCCACTAATAATTTCATCTTTTGATTGTTTTCACTTCCTCTGTTCTCGCCCTCATTGTTACCTGTCGAAGGAGCAGTGGGAGCTGGCGGTGCAACTGTTGTGGTTGTGGAAATTCGAATAGTACGGACGTCAAGTAATAGGTAAAGGTTAAACGACATCTCAGCAGGGTAGAAGAAGTAATCACCATCTAAGAAATGAGGGTTACGAACATCTTTATTCATATCGATCGTTTTACTCCAATATACATTATCAGATAACGGAGGATCTTGATAATACAGACCAGGAGGAGAGATCGAACAAATAACCTTCGGAGTGTAGGAAACGGTGGTGGTTTCTCCAGTGTTCGACTTCGTTGTCCTTAAACCAGAGAATAAACCACCTGAAGTATTCGTCTGATTGGCTAACATAAAATCTGGCAGGTTATAAAGCGAATGAATATTAACAGCAATACCGGAGTCAATATGATAAGGAACGGTGTAATTATACTCAATACTTCCACGAACATTCTCAATGGAAGGAAATAATGATTCGTAGTACTGTAACTCCTTATCCACTTGCTCTTGACTTTTCAGCATCCCTCTTCCACCAACACCAACGCCTGATGAGGTAGATGGGTTGAGATCGGCTGGTCTCTTAGGTAAAGAGTTATTAGGTGTCGCTGCCATCGCTTGTGCAAGGACTGCCTCGCAGGATAGCGTGTTAGTAGGATTATTCATTGACTTTGCTTCAAATGCAAGTAATTCATTATTACTTGGTTCACAAAGACTTCCAGAATAAGCACCAGTGGAATAATCTGGTAAAGGATAATCTAATTTTAATTTTATCCATTCTTCACGAGGAAAGTCTTCTCTTGATAATGTGGTAATACCATCTGATGCTTTTGGTGCAGAGAAAATACGAATTAACAATGACGCACATGGAATTTTCACACAACCACAATCTTTCAATAGATCTTCTGTGAAGCTTTCAACAATCTCAGGATTCACTCGACCAGCATAGACAGGTAACTGGAAACAACCAGTATTAATATAAACATTGGAATCATTCGTATTTACAATAGCTTTACGATCACGTCCTGCGAAGACTTTAAAGGCAGCATATCCAACAGTCGCAGGAAATAAAGTACAGGAATCAACTGTATCAATTCGAATTAAACCTATCACAGAGTGGTTCATTTGGATACTACTTCCACTACGTAATTCAGCTTTTAATTGATAAACTGGATGAATGCTGCAGGATGATAATTGTGATAAAGTTGAATAAACTTTTGTATTTCCCATCATTTGTTTATTGGCAGTAAAGAATCTTAAAGATATTCGAGAAACTGTACAATTATCAGGTAAGAACCTTGCTGCATCAATATAAATATCAATTCCATCACCACGTTGATACTTCTCGTTACATGGTCCTAAAGGATTTCCCATTAACCAATAATTGTCAGAGGATATCTTTCGCTTGTTGTTATTATTGAGGTTAGGATTACTGGAATTCAGTATTGGTGTTGGTAAAACTGATGCAGGTCGTTTCATTGCTGAACTTGGTGCTTCTAAGTCCTCAATTTCCTCTAAGGTCTCTAATTTTCCTTTGGATGATGTCATCATCTTTGAGGACATCATTCCTAATTTTGAGCCAGGTCGACTACTCATGGTATTCATTCCTGCAGGACTAAATGGGGCTAATTTGGCATCGCTATCCTTCCTACTAAGAGGATTATTATTATTAATGGTAGCTGGTCTCGATCCAGGTGGTAGAAAATCTAAACTTAAAGGATTGTTAGGCTTCTCGGAAGCGATCATAGAGTTGGCATCGTAAGGATCTAAATAAAACTTCTGGATTTCATCAAGACCCATTTGCCTTTGAATTAATACTTTCCAATTACTTGCACGAAGTAATTCATTGTTATCAACGATGCGAACGATAAAATAAGCTCCATTTCCTGGAGCTACCAGATCTGTTAACTTTGGAGGAGTATTGGCATCAGTCAATGGATCAGAAATACCCTTTCTAAACACCGCTTTCCAGGCGTTATTTCTCAGAACTGCTGAAGGTGTTGTTCCCTTCATTGAAGCAGAAGCAGGTTTTGAACTGGGTGCTTTATCATCCGCAGCGAATAGACTATTCCGACTGTCTCTTCTCTTATCGTCCTTGGAAACTGAAAAGAGAGGGAGAACGGCATATCCCAAAGATTGTTGTTTCTGGTCAGTCGCAGCATTTTCATCTTTAACTTGGAGTTCGAGGAGACATTTAACACCAAGAAGATACTCTGGAGTTGGATTGCCAGAGAGCAAGTCGCTAACTTTTAAGCTCTGAAGAATAACAGCTTTCAACACTTCTAATGCGATTAAATTGTCACCACGACCACTACTACTTCCAGCACTAGATGGAAGTTCAGTGATTGGTGATGTAGACCAGGGCAACCAAGGAGTCGCAATCAGACGAGCTAATGATTTTCCTTGTGCATCATAAATTCCAATAGCAATTCGATAAAAACTCCCTTGACATGCAACTTTTGGCAAAACAAATCCATCAATCAAGACAGTAACCCCTTTACTTAATTCAATTGGAATAGGAAATAATCCAACACCACTTTCCTCGCGATGTGCAGCAATCCACCTTAAATCATTATCCTTAGTAATATCATCACTCCTTTTGTTCTGTGGCTGTTGTTGTTGAAGTTCTAATAATTTCTTTTCTTTTTCAATAATTTGTTGCATTTTAATCATTTGTAATTCATGTTTTTGTTTCTCTAATTCTAAATCATATTCTAATTCCTTTTGTGTTAACAATTTCTCTTTCTCAAAAGTTGTTTGTAAATCAGTCAATTGTTTTTGATATTTGATTTTCTCGATTTCATATTGTAATGTTCTTAATTCATCTTGTTTTTGTAATTCTTTCTTTTGATAGGATGCTAATGGATTATCTCGACGAAGTGAATAAGGGTTATTTACATCCCCCGCATTACCTCCTAACAGTGGATTTGCATTTACATTGGCTGGATTGAGACCTCCCAACATCCCTCCTCCTAAAGGATTATTGAAACCATCTAATAATCCAGGATTTACGGCGGGATTCATCATAGGTAGATTGGAAATCGGATCCATAGATCCCAAAGGTAAGCCGAGATTTGGATTATTGGGATTATTCATTTGAGAGTACTGCTGGAAAAGTGCACGATTTTCGAACTCTAATTGATCGGCAAGTTTTTGCATTTGTAAAGCAACTAATGGGTTCTGAGGATTCGAATAAGCATTGTTTGGTGCAAGACCCGCCATCATGTTTGGGGCGCCATATGGGTTATTCAGAGGCATCTGACCGTTGTTGTTAAAAGGATTCAATCCAAATTGTTGCTGATTTTGAAAAGTTGGCTGTTGCATTTGCTGCTGTTGATGCCTATAGTTGGAGTCAACTGAATACTTCTGGTTGTAGTAAGGAAGAGCATTGCTATTCACGGCACTCATTCCGGCGCTTCGAGCTTTGTTCCCACCTAAATTATCCGATATAAAAGAGGAAGGAGCAGCGCTTTCACGAACCGAATTATAGCGAGGACTGTTATTCGGATTGTAAGAACTGTTATTGTTGCTATCGGTTTTGTTTTTAATGAGAGCTGGAATATTCATTTGATCGAAAACATCTTTAATACCTTCTTGAGATGGGACGCCTCCATTAACTGGAGCGGGAGCTTTGCTAATTGGGTTCTTCTTTACTGTACTGGCAGAAGATGAAGAGGGAATGGAAGTGATGGCGGGTTGAATGTGAGCTTCCTCGTTTAACCATTGATCAAGGAAATCTGTTATTGGAATAGTTCGATCAACACGTCCATCTGCAGTAAACAGAGATTTCTTTTGGCTCATTGAGAAGCTTTGCATCGGATCATTGTTAAAATCAATAGACTTTTCTTTCTTCCTTTGATCAATAGGTAAATCATGAAGTGTAATAGATTCATATCTACTCTTCTCTTCTTCAATATTTCTCAACGCTTCGATCTGTTTCCTCTTTTCTTCAAGATAATCTTCATTCTGTAAATCTTGAAGAATATTTTTAATTTTTGCATCTAAAATCGGATCATTGGAATCATCTATCTTTGAAGGAGACTGTGTAAAGGTTTTAATGTATGAAGTATCTTTTGACATTAAGTATTGAGGTTGATGTGAATTACGTGCCATATCTTTATACAAAGCTAATTCACGTTGTGATGATAAGATTTCAGCTTTTTGTTTTGATGATTTATTAATGAAATCCTTTGATTCTTCAATTAACTTCTGTTGTAATTGAAATGATGTCGCAGCATCTAATAGAGGTAAGTTCTTCCCATTCGCTAAAGAAAGATTTTGAACCCTTTGATCAGAACGATTATTACTTCTATCTGAAGATTGGTTTAATAATTTTTCCCTCTCTAATAATAGTTTTTGATCTTCTAATTTTCTTTGTATATTTAATTTATTTTGTTCTAATTTATATATTTCTTCATTAGCAAGTTTTTCTAATTCATTTAAATCAATTTCAGGATAATTTCTTAAATCAGATGATAAAATCTGTTGAATGTCCTTGGGTTTACTATTAATATCATTGATTTCTTTTTGGGTCTCTTTACTGAGGTGGTCACTGAGACCTGCTCTAACCTTCTTATTCGAGTTATTACTCTCAAAGAGATTTTCACATTCTTGAAGTATATCAGAGATTTTTAATGCATTCAGATTTTCTTTTGTCTTCACTTGATCAGCTTGTGATGTCTTCCAAGTAGGAGAACTTGTCTTCGTCGTCGTGATATTCCTCTCATCTGATTTCTTTAAAATACTTTGAAAAAGTAACTCTTCTGCTTCAGTAATAACATTCGTATCTTTCAAATAATCTTTTAAATCTTCCATACTGAAAGGTTGGTCATAACCTTGATTTGATGAGCTGCTTTTACTCATCTCTTCTCTTCACAATAACTCACAAATGCGCGTAACGTTACGGTAAACCGGTAAGATATCGGTAAGTCGATATATATTGTATAACGTAAAATATAGAAATCCACATTAGAGTCGTTAAATTTAGATTCTTAGTGAGTTAGTGAGTTTGTTTGATAAAGAAATCCAAGAATGGAGTTGAAAAAGGTTCCTTCATCCTCAATTTTACAGGATGAGGCAATGTTTGATGTTTATCATGCAATGTCGTTAGAGATTCTTCAAGTGGTGATAGAGAAAAACCGTCAAGTCATCATAGGAATTACAGGTCCACCTGGTGCGGGAAAAAGTACTGTCGCTCAATCCATTGCAAATATTATTCCAGATAGTATTGTCGTTCCTATGGATGGTTATCATTATACTAAAGCTAAACTAAACACATTTGACGATCCAAAGGAGGCCTTCCGTCGTCGAGGTGCTCATTGGACTTTCGACGGTGAGAAGTTTGTTCATGACCTCGAGCAACTCAAATCTCATCGATCAGGTAAATTTGCTTCCTTTGATCATGGTGTTGGTGATCCAGTTGAGGAAGATATTATAGTCACGACCCATCATAAGGTTGTTTTAGTGGAAGGGAATTATCTTCTTTTAGATATTGAACCATGGAAACAGATTAAAGGAATCTTAGATTTTACCTATTTTATTAATTGTGATGAAAGTATTATTCGTGATAGAGTTATAAAGCGTCATATGAAAACAGGTCGAAGTGAAGAAGAGGCTATAGATCGAGTTGAAACGAATGATATTCTTAATGCTAGAGAAATACAACTAACAATCAGTAGAGCAGATAAAGTCATACAATCAGTGTAAAATTATCTTCATTTATATATATTGCCTAATCAAAATTTTTGTTGTTGTTTTTTGATGGATATATTGTTCGAATTGAAATGAATAATCTATAATCTAAGTAGATCTCATGAAAGATGCTGTTTTGTTCACTTTCGACACTCTTGTAGAATATAGTGCACAAACCTTGTCAATGTTAAGAGATTACACGCCGAATGGTTATGAGTTTGTTATTGCTACTATAGCGACAAAATACAATTGATCTCATTCGAATCAGCGCTTCTTCCTTCGTTTTTCTTTTCGCAGTTATCTATGCTCTCGAATAATGATGAGTGAGTGAATAAAAAGAGTGATTTCTTATTAATCAATTAGAATACTACACACTTTCTTTAGTTTATTATGAAATAATTCTAATAAAAAAAAACATGAAAAATACATTTGCGAAAGAAGAATAAAGGAATCATAAACATTTTTTCTTAACGCATTAATAATATTTGAGGATTGTGGGGAAATAAAGCGAAATAACGGTGATCATGGATAAAGCCTCTGAGGCATACATATGATAAGACCGACCAGATATGACAGCATCATCATCATCAAAAACTTGTTGAATAAGAACAAAAGAAACATCAAATCCTAGCTACTAATACTACTTCAATACGTCTCAAAGAAATTAAAATAAGGTGTAAAAGCATCATATAAAAGGCATCATCATATAAAAGGGGTTAAATACATCCATTGCCTTCCATCACTTACAACGAAGGTGGAATCTCATCATCTTCCAATCTCATCAGACAAACACTCGTGGGGCGGTGTTGAACTATTCAGCAAATTAAAAAGACTGTTTTAAAAATGACATCTTCATATTCAGTGATAACATCAACAAACGAAAAGAAAAAGAAAGAAGAACACTTCACATACACTACACTGCACGAATAGCAAAGAATAAAGGAAACAAAAAAAAGATGATGAAAACTAAGAGAAACATTACACGAGAAGAGAAATTTTTCTTTTTTGCATAGAAAGACTAAATAACACTTTCATCAAATATAAACAAATTATTAAAATATTCCATAGAAAACAAACACACACATTATTTGAGTGGAAGGAATGGAAGAACGAAGAATTAGAAGAAGAAGAATAATCATAAATAGCGAACAAATAATCCATAGAAAATCAGTGTTTAAATTTGCTTGAATTGATATACGAATAGCCATTAAGTTTATGAAGGTAATGAGGATTCAGGATTATGATTATTATTTAAACCAACGATATTTGCTCGAACCTTTCTGACAACTTCTATAAAAGCATCAACAGAGAACGGTTTCGGTAAGAAGTCATCAGCGCCTGCTTTTAATGCCTCGTCCATTGTCTCGTAATCCGAGTTAGCCGACACTCCTATAACTATTTGATGATGACCTGAACCATTACTTTGCTCATGTGATCTGATCCTTCGTGTGGCTTCTAATCCATCCATTACTGGCATCTGCAAGTCCATTAACACCACATCATATTTATTACAAGACGGGGTAAGGAATAGCTTATCCAAAGCAATTTGTCCGTTCTCTGCCACATCAGTGCGATGTCTCTGTCTTCGTAAGAGCATTGCGGTCATCTTTGCGATGGAAGGTGTATCTTCTGCTAGGAGAATTGATAATTCTTCTGACTCTACTGGTTTCCCCTCTGAATAAGAAGAACGAATACTTCCGAGTTTATCGTCTCTTTTTGGTGTTATACGACAGGATTCTAGACTTGAACGATTGGTGGAGGATTCTTCCTTGAGAAGAGCAGCATGAGCTGCGACAACGTCATCTGGCTTATATGGGATAGTAAACCAAAACACAGAGCCTCGCTTATGATCTTCTCTCTGATGTACGCCATATTTTCCCTTTAATGCTTCTACTCGCTTTGCGAGGGAGTACAAACCAAGACCAGTGCCGCCAGCGAGACGTTGAGTTTGCTTGAAAGGGTTAAAAAGTGATTTCATGGCATCTTCAGTCATTCCTATTCCAGAGTCAATAACTTCAAACATTAATTCTTCGTGCTGAAAGTCAGAATCTGAAACTCTTGGTGAATCTTTAGTAAATACGGTGATGTTTGCGGTATCTCCATCAGATCCTCGAGGACGTTTTACCACTTTTCTGAGACCAGCTTCAATATCTTCTCTGGTCAGGTCACCCTCCAGATCAATATCATTCTGATTGTATTTGGCTGGAACAACTTTGCGAGAATAAGACGGGTGTGACAAAGACATGAGAGCACTCTGATTACGGGTGCTTAATTGACGAATCCATCCACTGGTGACGGCATTATCTCCGGGAATTGGGGTAAAACTCATCACGTCGATGCTATCGTTACCACTGGTAATGATCTCATCCTCGACTGCACCGCACACCTTATCCGTAAGTGCAGAACGCTCCAATGCCTTCCCTAATCTTGCTCCTTCTGTTTTTGACAACTTTTTGACTCTAATTAACACTTCACCTCCAGCAGAGTACTTCACTGCATTAGACAGCAAACAAAGAATATTCTCTTGCAACCATTGCTTGTCTGTTATAATATGAGAACAAACCTTTTGCTTTTCATATGGTAATAAAGAAATCTTGATTTTATTTTGAATGTTTGTCATGCATTGTAATGGCATCTGCAATGTTTCCGCAAAATCAATTGTCTCGTTCTTTGGTACTAATTTTAGACCATTGGAGGCTTTGGTATAATCCAAACAACGATTAATTGTCATCATCATGAAAGTATTCGTATTTCGAACATTATAAATGCAAGTTTGAACGCCAGCTATGAAGGATTTAATATATTCTTTATCAAAATTCTGTTTGTGGATCTTCCTGCTCTTCCCCTCATCGCTCAAGGAGGATCTTCTCAGAATATCTTCTAACTCCGTAATATCTGAAGAAATGATATCAATTCCATTCATGAAGGACGAAAGAGGCTACAAAAATGAGTTAGTAATAAAAATCAGATGGTTGTAAAAGCTTACTGTTTTCAGATCATGGGCGACATTGGCGATCATATGTCTCATTTCCGTGGCTTTATTTTGATCTGCAAGTCTTTGATTCGTCTCGATGGTCTTTTTTAACTGACGGCTCAGCGAATAAAATAGGAGGTACTGTTTGTAAGAATCAGATATCATAATTCCACCAATACAAGCATAGAAAAGAACAAGGATAAAAGAACGATAAGACCCAAGCATTACACTACTAAGAATGATTGAAGCTAGAGCAATTCCCCAAGCTAACAGAGACAAACGAAATCTTGTCTCTCGTAATACATAAGTGAAAATAATCGGAATCATCATCACGAACACTGCAGAATCAGTTGGGAACATATGACCCAGTGCGTTCGGGTTGCAGGCCCAACTATACAAATAGCTTTGTTGTTTACACGGTCCTATCCAAGTTCGATGAACTAAAATAAATCCTTTCATTGAAACAAGAGAGATGTACAGGATTGCTTGAACATAATCAGCTAACACCTTCCACGAAGTAATGCCTGTCCAACGAAGAATAAATTTACAATAAATCTGAAAAAAAGAGTTTTCTTGAAGGCAACCATAAAGAAGCCAACCATTAATGATCACAAGTGAAACTAATGAAATTTCTATGATTAATGAATAAATATTCTCACTTGAAACAACGACAAAGCAAGCAGAAACGAGGGGAGGTACAAATACTATTGTAAATAATACATTTAACACGAAAACAAAATTTGTTGACTTGCTAAAGCTCATAAACTCCATAAACTCTTTGTAAATTATCGGGTCTTTTAATTGGTTCAGCAACAAAGATCGATTCTTCATCAATACCCTTTCATAATCCACCACAGACATCATATTCGTCCATTCAGCAATATTCCCATCATCAGACGAGATCATTCTCGAACTATCAAACCACTAAAAGGTGGCTCTTGTAGCTGTTGTAGTACTTATTGCTGCGAACGAAGCGAAGGAATGACGATTGAAGTGGTTTTCAACGAACATTTACTGGAGGCCGTTTCTTTCATACCGGACACAACTTACGTGCACTCCCTCCAGCCGTACGCACTTTACATTTGATTTGTTATTTAGATGAATCAAACAGCTTTAACACTCTTTCTATTGAGACTGTAGAACTATTTGGTAGAAAAATGGTAGGATTAATTAGTAAATAGTTTGAACTCTAATTTAAACTTTTTGAATTTCAGTACAGAACGCATTTGAATGGTTCACAAAGACGAGGCTTTTTTCAGTTTGGTTTGTTATGTTAAGTGTGAGACGACGGATCACAAACTATCTTAGCCCCTAACCAAAAATCAAAAACAACAAGTCTCTCTACATACAATCGAATCAAACTTTGAGAACGATTGGAATCGAGAATGATAATTAAAAATATTACGTGTGCTCGTCCACATTTCTTTTTAACCAGGAACATAAAATAAGTTGGACGAGCTATCTGCATCATCAACATCCTCTTCTTCATCCTCTTGATTGTCTACGACATCTTGAGACCTTCTCGCTTCAGACGGGCTATTAATAGATCTCTTCTTATCTTCTTCCGCAGCTTGCGCCGCATTTGCTGTCCGTGCAATCGATGGAGGTTGCTCCGGGGAGTTAATTACAATTGTCGGAACTGCGGTAATAGAAGAACTTTTTGGAGAGCGAGGAGAACCTTTTCTTCCCTGTAAATTCTCACGACCCAACTTCACTGCTTCATCAACAGCACTCGCACTTAGACCACTGAGATGACTGTTACTATTCCCATTCGCAGTACCAACAGAATGCGTCCTACTCGAAACATCAGAAGAATTTGATGACGGTAATTCATCAGTCTTCACATCACTGCCAAATAAAGGATTCTTTACTTCATTTCTTGGACTATTTGTCATTCTTTTCTTCGCTGATCTCGCCGGTTTATCTTCAATAACATGATTGTTGCTACCATTACTATGTGACTTGGATGAATCTTCTTCATTAATTTGATTAAGAAATGTTTTATTACGAAAAATTAAAGAATAAATTGAACCTTGTTGTACTGATGATGGACGTAATTTAGAATATTGATAAATAGGTTTAGTAAAAGGAAATAAACAATACATACATTCATTACATACATTACATGTTAATGCAAAAGAACATTCCATACAAAAGACACATGGACAACATGTCCAACCAATAATATCTAAAGAAGAACAATATGGTTTTTTCTCTTCATAATAAACATCTGTACTATTCCATAATTGCTCTTTTGCTGATGATGATTTTGTACTACCAAATGCTGATTTTGGTAATTTAGGAATGTAAGAATCAGGTGTCATTGAATATTGCTTAATAGTATCTTTATTTATTGGTAATGGGATAGTAAAACTTAATGCATTTACTTGTTCTTCATCTTGTTCTAATGGGTTCATTTTCTTTTGTGCTAATATTTCTTGATATTTATAATAATGTTCAATTAAAAATTTTTTCATTGGTTGTACAACATCTTTCTCATAATCAAAATAATTATGTCCTTTAATATAGATGGAATCACTTTTCTGTATATACAATGATGATAATAAACCTAATTTTAATCTTTGTTCATGTAATGTTTGACTATGTGATATATTAATAATTTTATCTTGATCAGCATGTATAAATAACACGGGGCATTTAATCGTGGATGATAATTGTTGATCATTGACAAGATAATAATGATTTTCCCAACGATTGATTAAACAACAACTAATACCACCTAATAAATCTGATGCA
>VKHI01000045.1:24356-52230 GCA_015145745.1 Poterioochromonas sp. DS
ACTTGACCCATGGGGAAAATACCGTGAGGAAACTCGAAAAAGATGTACCTCTCCCCATCCTTCAACTTCCCTTTGATACTCGAGTCGTCATATGTGAAGTCGAAGTACTCCTTCCACACTCCCCAGATCCAACAGTACATGAAGTCCTCCCACGGCTCATACGATAATGGAACATAGGTGAGGAAGAGAAAGAAGGCGAAGATACTCCCAGCCACATAGGATCCTCTCAACGCTAGGATGATCAAAGTTGGATAAAGAAGAAAGATGAAGTAGTACCAGCCACAGAGCAGACCTAAAGTGACGTAGGCAATAGTGTGTCTGAAGAGACTCATTGGCTTCATCTTAACCTCGTCATTCTGATTACTCGTCATTCCGTAGACAATAGACTATCTTTAAAGTATTCTTTCCTATTTGATGGTTTCTAGATCGGTGTACTTTTTTCACTGGATACTCTTTTGGTGACAAAGTGAATGAATGAAGGTGTGAAAGATCAGATCCTGTCTTCTTTCTAGGAAAAACATTGCTGAGAATTAATTACATTAGACATAAGACTTTCTATTAAGAATAAATCAGACGAAGTTGTAGTAAGTAATGTATATCGACGAATTTACAGAAGAGAATTTGGAGGGGGAAATATTTTCGAAATTTTAGTTTTGTTGTAGAGAAGCGAACTTGAGAAAAATGGAATATAGTTGTAATCATGCTGCTCTTAAAGTATCAGAATACAGATAATCCTGATAAACCCATTTTCTGTTTCTTATCCATTTTGCTGATAAGGAAACATTTACTTAAGACTATGTAGTCATCCACTCTACATACATAGATCGCCACATCATTCGCGAATTTATTCACAGGAAAACGAGCTTTCTAGTCTCCCATGCTGGTCGTTTCTTATCATACATCTCATTCACTGACTTCATGACTCGTTCCATGACTTCGCGAATCTGCTCTTCAGTCGGATTCTCCGTCTTTTTAATCTCTACAATATCTGCGAAGACCATTCTGAGAGGATGGCGATAAGGAACAGGAAGGTAATTGCGACCATAGAAAAAGACAATCGACGCCTTCAACTTACGACTCAACTTCGCAAGACTGTTATTACCACCTGCAACACTGAGAATTTTAGTATTGCCAAAGAAGAAGACAGGTGCAATGTGAGCACCTTGTTGAAGAGCCATCTTCACTGTACCATACCGTGACTTGAAATACACTGACTCCGTCTCCTTGTTGTTATTATCCACCAAATACATCTCCGCGATACCTCCCGGAATCACTGCTGCATAGTTCCCCTCTTCAAATGTCTTCGCGAAGTTCTCTTTTGTAGCTCTCTTCGTTCCGATCCATGACATGAATTGTCTCATGACAGGAAACATGAAAACAGCATCTGCACTTGAACCACAAATCATCTTGCCCGGGGTGATATCTCGAATGTGAAATGTCGACAACACCTGCCCTACCGGAACAATACCATGAGGAAACTCGAAAAAGATGTACCTCTCCCCATCCTTCAACTTCCCTTTGATACTCGAGTCGTCATATGTGAAGTCGAAGTACTCCTTCCACACTCCCCAGATCCAACAGTACATGAAGTCCTCCCATGGCTCATACGATAATGGAACATAGGTGAGGAAGAGAAAGAAGGCGAAGATACTGCCAGCCACATAGGATCCTCTCAACGCTAGGATGATCAAAGTCGGATAAAGAAGAAAGATGAAGTAGTACCAGCCACAGAGCAGGCCCAGAGTGACATAGGCAATAGTGTGTCTGAAGAGACTCATTGGCTTCATCCTAATTTCCTCATCATTCGCATTACTTGTCATTTTGCAGACAATCAAAAGCAAAATAAGATTGGGATGTTCTTTTTTCACATTCTCGTATCTTTTTCAGTGGATACTGAGTCTTGTGACAGTGTTGATAAGTGAAGATGTGAAAAAAGTGTTGCAGAAAGAAGAAGTGATCCGGTGTCCTCTTTTTGGTAAAGTCTCGCCTTTAAAATGGAATAAATTTGTTATTATTTTACTATTAATCATACTGTTCTTAAATGTGATACAAACAATACCAAAATGCTCTTTTTTCTATTTTTTCAGCATATGTAACCCTCCACTCTACATACATAGATCGCCACATCATTCGCGAATTTATTCACAAGAAAACGAGCTTTCTAGTCTCCCATGCTGGTCGTTTCTTATCATACATCTCGTTCACTGACTTCATGACTCGTTCCATGACTTCGCGAATCTGCTCTTCAGTCGGGTTCTCAGTCTTTTTAATCTCTACAATATCTGCGAAGACCATTCTGAGAGGATGACGATAAGGAACAGGAAGGTAATTGCGACCATAGAAGAAGACAATCGAAGCCTTCAACTTGCGACTCAACTTCGCGAGACTATTATTACCCCCTGCAACACTGAGAATTTTGGTATTGCCAAAGAAGAAGACAGGTGCAATGTGAGCGCCTTGTTGCATGGCTAGCTTCACTGTACCATACCGTGACTTGAAATACACTGACTCCGTCTCCTTGTTGTTATTGTCTACCAAATACATCTCCGCGATGCCTCCTGGAATCACTGCTGCATAGTTCCCCTCTTCAAATGTCTTCGCGAAGTTTTCTTTCGTAGCTCTCTTCGTTCCGATCCATGACATGATCTGTCTCATCACTGGAAACATGAACACTGCATCTGCCCCTGAACCGCAAACCATCTTGCCTGGAGTAATATCTCGAATGTGTGAAGCTGATAACACTTGACCCATGGGGAAAATACCGTGAGGAAACTCGAAAAAGATGTACCTCTCCCCATCCTTCAACTTCCCTTTGATACTCGAGTCGTCATATGTGAAGTCGAAGTACTCCTTCCACACTCCCCAGATCCAACAGTACATGAAGTCCTCCCATGGCTCATACGATAAGGGAACATTAGTGAGGAAGAGAAAGAAGGCGAAGATACTCCCAGCCACATAGGATCCTCTCAACGCTAGGATGATCAAAGTTGGATAAAGAAGAAAGATGAAGTAGTACCAGCCACAGAGCAGACCTAAAGTGACGTAGGCAATAGTGTGTCTGAAGAGACTCATTGGCTTCATCTTAACCTTAGTATCATTGCTCTTTATTTCCACTTCTGGCGTTCCAGAAGTCATCTTTGTTTCTCTGTATTTAAAACAAATATAAATAAATACACAAAACCAATCAAAACAAATCTCAACTTTAGACCCTCAATTCAAGTAAAAATCTATTGTCTTGATGACTCAACTTGTTGAATGATTGATGGAACATCAATCCTGTCCTCTTTCAACAAAGACTCCTGATTTTGCAAAAGACGAATTCGTTGAAATTGCGCGTTCAAATTGACAGTGGTTCTCTTCTTAGCTTCTACCAGTGATTGTTCGTTCATTGTCAGTTTTGAAAAGATGAATGAATGTCCTGTTAGTCGATCTCATTTAAATTTATCACAAGAACCTTTGTTTCTTGTTGTTTTCCTTTTAGTTTTATATCTTTTCTATGTTCAGATTAAAAATAACAACAACAGCAATAGTAATACTAAGCAAAATGAACCAGTTCCTGTTCCAACGAAAGAGTAAGTGATTCTCTTGTTATTAATTTAATTCTTATTTAATTGAATGTAGAGTCTCTTCGAAAGCTACCGAATCTGATGCGAAAAAAGAAATCTATGACAGTGTTAAACAGCTCATTCGATCTGAATTACGCACAGAAATGCTTGAACTTGTTAAGCAAGTCAATATTCAAGCAGCAGAAAGTCGCTCTAACCACTATCCTCCTGTGAAAATCCTTCCTGAAATGGATCGTATGCGTATCCTCGTCACAGGTGGCGCCGGCTTTGTTGGCAGTCATCTTGTCGACAGACTCATGATGGATGGTCATCATGTCATTGTTGTTGATAACATGTTTACTGGAAGACAGAAGAACGTTGCTCATTGGATGGGTCATCCAAACTTCCAGTTGGTCATTCATGACATTGTTGAACCAATTAAACTCGAAGTCGATCAGATTTATCATCTCGCATGTCCTGCTTCTCCTCCACATTATCAGTACAATCCAGTAAAAACTATCAAAACAAGTACTCAAGGCACTTTGAATATGTTAGGGCTTGCGAAACGCGTCAGAGTAAGTATTTCCCCCCGCCCCCTCGTAACCTTCTTGCTTAACCCACGATCGGTTTTCAGGCTAGAATCCTCCTAACTTCAACCTCTGAAATCTATGGTGATCCTGAAGTTCACCCCCAAAACGAGTCTTATTGGGGTAATGTTAATCCTATTGGTCCTCGTGCTTGCTATGATGAAGGGAAAAGAGTTGCTGAAACGATGATGTATGCCTACCAAAGTCAATGTAAAGTTGATGTTCGTGTTGCTCGTATCTTTAATACCTTTGGTCCACGTATGCATCCTAATGATGGTCGAGTTGTTAGTAATTTTATTATTCAATCATTACAAGGCAAAGATATCACCATCTATGGTGAAGGATTACAGACTCGTTCCTTCCAATATGTGGATGATCTAGTGGAAGGACTAATTCGATTGATGAATGGAAACTACAGTTTGCCTGTTAATATTGGTAATCCAGATGAATATACTGTCAAGGTTTGTTTTGTCTTTTGTTGTATCATTTTGATTCACTTTTAATGGTTTCTTTAGGATTTCGCTATTTTGATCAAGGAATTAACAAATTCTGCCTCTACTATCAAGTACCTACCTGCAACAACTGATGATCCTAAGCAGCGACGCCCTGATATCTCCTTGGCAAAGGAGGTGTTACAATGGTCTCCAAAAGTTCCCGTGAAAGTTGGATTAAGCAAAACGATTGATTATTTCCGTGGAGTAAGAATTCTCTGTTGAACCTTTTTATATTGTATTTAACTGTTTTACCTTTTATTAGGAGTTGGAGCATACAGGAGAAATTGTTCCAACTGGACCTGAAGCGGTAAAACCTAAACAGCAACGAAGAGATTCAACTAATAGTGATAGTGGCAAATTTTAAATCAACAGAATAGAAAGTGTAGGTATTGGCTATGTGGTCGAAAATAGAACTTTCTAAAATAAACATCTTTTGTCACTGTTTGTTGCAACGTCTCGTTTTCATCACTTAGAATAGAACAAGGAAAAGTGGGAATTTGGGGAATGGGGCATGGGGAAGAAATAATAGGGAATGTGCACTTACAGACGTATTCGTTGCTCCTTGTGATGTGGAATGCTGAAATCAGTTTTATTGGGAATCTTATTGTATCTGCTAAGAAATGAAGTTTTATCATGGAAATCAATACCTGAGACAAGGAGCATATCCTGTAGAAGTTGGCTGAGAGCAAAACCGTCTATGAAAGTAGAGGAAGATACTTCTCTTCAATATCCTTCTATAACTGATATCTCACTGCCGGAGGTAGTTCAAATATTAAAACAATTCAATTTTCGTCCATGTCAATTGAATAAGATATTAATATCGAATCAATATGATGCGAGCGAAATTCTAAAGAAAAGTATCTTTCTCATCAAAACTCTGACATCATTCTCTGGCAGTCCTTCTTCTTCTTCGGATATAATCCCTTTGATCCGATCAAATGCGGTAGGAATCCGACCAGAAGTACTTTTACTTCCAATGGATGATTTTGAAGAAAGGATAACCTTCTTTCAGAAATTTCTACATTGTTCAAAGTCTGACATTAAGAAGCTCTTAACGAAGAGAAGATTATGGACAATGCCACGATCCAAGTATTTACAATATACTCAATTTCTTCAAAATGAATATAAATTTTCGATTTCAGATATTTTAAAACTCTTATTACAATCAGAATTCTTCATCTTTGATGATGATCTTATGACAGAAATTGAAGAGAGAAAGAAAATCTTTCAAGATATATTACTTATATACCCGACCTTCGATGAAACAAAACATAGTAATTCCATTGAAATAAAGAAGAAGATTGAAGTCTTTCACAAGATATGTATTCGAAATCCAAAGCTATTAATTCTTTCTCCATTTCAAATGTTATCGAATATACTTGCAATTGTTGAGGGTATTGGAATCACTAATGCACAAGAACTTCATAGACTTATCCGAATCTCTGGATTTGTTTTAAACTATGAAGATAGTAGGATATTGTTCGATCGCTCTTCGGCGGTCATGAATTTGCTCTTGGGTTCAAACTATATGCAAGCTTCCGATGGTGGGAAAGATATCTCCTTCGCCTCCTCAATTAAGACATTATTGATGGAAATAAATCAAAATAAAATCCTTTTTTCGGATAGAGAGAAAGGTTTAGGCAGATCTTCTTCGACAGATATCGGTTTCGTTCGAAGAAAACTGGTCGAGCATGAGCATATATCACTGCACCCGATTCTAGAAGAGAACTTACAGGACATTTATCTAAAAGCTGACCACCCGATATCTGACTTATCATTTCCTTCCTTTCGTCTGCAAATTCTCTTGAAATACTTTCAAGTCGCAGATAATTTATGTTTAACTCGTAATGAAGCGATGAAGGTAGCCCTAAGATCTAACATTATCCTGAATACATGGGAAGCTAATTATGAAAAGCTGGGATTAATTGCGATGACATTAGGTCTAACAGCAAATGAAACAGCACGAATTTTGAGTGCTGAACCGCTGTAAGTGGGATCATACAAATGTTGCTTGTTCTTATATTTTGTTTCTTTAGGGTTATGAACAGTAATTTCCTTGAGAAAACTTTACCTAAGCTTTTATTGCTTGCTCAGGCTGCAGAGGTGTACATCAGACACTCGAATATGAGTGTCGATGCTAGTTGTCTTGGTACGACGATAGATGATTTTGTTCATTGTTACCGCCACCAAAGCATCCGTAGTTTAGTGCGAGACTGTGTATTAGCGAATCCGCGAATATTAACAGTATCCTTGCAAAGGTATGAAGATCGTGTTAGATTCTTTCAGAATGCAAACCCACCAATTCGTTGGAAGAAGCTCACTAATCTTATCTACTTGAACAAGATGAAGCCATCTGATGAAGATTCGAAGAATTTTCCTTCTTAAGACATTTAGAATGGGGAACCAAAAAAAAGAAAAGCTAAAGAATCGTGGTGATTCGAAGTCAGAATGTCTATATTTGCCAGATAGTAATTTCAAAAACAAAACAATGGGACGAATGGAGAGTAGCAAATGAAGTGAATGGAGAAAATACAATGCCGACAAAACTCCGAAGATAAGGGAGTAAATAGTATTGAAAGAAAGAAAGTAAACTTCAATCAACATAGATTTGATCTGTTTTGTCGTCATTATATTGTGAAACGAAGGAATACTACACTTTATTCTGACCTTTACCAAGAAGAAAAACTATTTTAATTTGAGAACATACTCAACTAATACGGCGAATCTGTTGGTTTAATTTGTCATTTTTCCACTTTATTCTTATTCTTACATCTTTCTAGGGATCACTGCAACATTCGCTTGATTAAAATGGTCAAATAACATCGCATTACCACTCTTTCTGACATATTTATTAACAACACCACCAATTCCATAAGCAGGGAAAATACGTGCCATACGTGCTAAGGTAGTTTTCACATATTCGCGTCGAATAAATGAAATACGTTCAGCGGTTGTAACACCAGAACGATTATACAAATCTAGACCAAACAAATGTAATGGAGTACTCAAGATCTGCATTGACACAGGTGTAATCAGTTGTGCAGATGTATCAGCAGTAAAAGTACTGATACCAAATTTTGTTTGCATGTGTTTTGATATAATTGGAGGTAAAGAGAAGGAAGCTAAGATTGTCATAGAATCTCTGACACCAAATAATCCCATGGAACTTACAGGCATAGGACGAGGATCACCTTTCCCAAACATACGAGCAAAAGCACGATCTTTTAATACACTTAATGAAACATTTGCGAAAGAACTACCAATAAATTTAGGGTAAAAGGGTGAACGATGTTGTCTTTCACAAATTGCTTCAATAGAATTAGCAACAATATAAGTACCAGAATAAACACCCCAAATAAATAAAAAAGAAGGTTGCTTGAAGAAATAGAGTGGATTGGTGAATAAAGTTTTCACACCGTTAATTAATGAAGGAACAAGTGGCTCAAGACCACTAGCATTTGACACAATGGCTTTATCAACAATTGAGATTGCAGGAGCTACCGGGAAAAAAGGAAATGTGAGTTTGTGTATGTGAAGTAAATCATTGAAGTTTCTTACCAACACTAGCAGCCGAGATAATCGCAGCAGCAGATTCCACAGCAATGCGAAATGGTAATGGAGAAGGATCCTCGATATTATTCTGATTATCAGCACCCATCTTTCAAATTATCTTTAGACGAATTGAAGTAACGGATTTCACACAAAGTTTTCAAAAACTCAAAGCTCTTAAGCGCAATTAAATTATGATCAAGCCTTAACAAGGAGAAACACCAATCAGAACACTGGATTCGATTAGACGTGAAAGATTCAGAAGGTTTTTCTAACAAATTGACCACCTTGATCTTTCAAAGCTTTAGAGGACAAACTGAAAGGAAAACTACTCAGTCAACACAAAGCCACCGTACAAAAGCAGGGAAGATAAGAGAAATTCTGATGTTGAAGCAGCAACAGCAGCCACACTTCATCAGAATATTTCCTAGATTTCCACTAACAACACAAATACGTAAATCATCAAATCCGTAGATGCTCAGTTTCACAGATGTCCAGTTTCGTTGATCATCATTTCCACCATTTGTTTATTGTTGATTGTTCATTATTTTTGAAGTATTAACTGAGAAAAATGCACTTAATGTATTATTTAGATGACGCTGGAAATAGAGTGTACACTCTGAAGGTGAGAAATTTTTGAACGATTTGGTTGGAAATAATTAGATTGACTTCTTTCTATTTGCAGAAACAAGATCCAAATGGAACACCAACCCGAAGTGCTCATCCAGCCCGATTCAGTCCTGATGATAAGTTTAGTAAGGAAAGAATTACATGCAAGAAGAGATTTGGAATATTGCCAACTCAACTTGCTCCAGTTCCATACTAAATCTTTAACTTTTATCTATTCGGTGTGTAAATATAAATCGGATCAATGCCAACTGTCCATCACTCTCGTCACTTGTCATATCAATAAAGTGCGTCGAAAGTAAAGATAATTTCTTTTTAAATTTACGGGAAGAATGATAGGACAGGAATACAGATAGTGGAAGTCAAGGCTAAGATCAAACATTTACTTGCGAAAGATTATTTCATCCTCATCTGTAAAACCTTCTGTTGTTGGTTGTGATGAGTCTTTCCCTGGTGGGTCTGAGAGCATTTCGTATTCCTCCGCAAAGTAGAAGCATCTCTTCCTTTGATTTTCGGGAATAGGAGATTTCCAGATCAGATCTACCGCCTCTGTCTCCTCTATGTCTTCGTAATCGCCGTCTTCGTAAACAACCTATTAGAAGATGTAAAAGGAACTTCAAGAACTGAAGAGCTCTTACATTGAAATAGTCGCCATCGAATCGTGTGATTAAACCAAAATAAAAGTCTTCGAAAAAACGTTTTCGAATGAATTGGCCAACAACCGTACTGGGAGAAGAAACTTCTTGCACGCTACAAACTTTCTCCGAAACAATTGACGCCTTCTTCTGGCTACCTGATTTTTTTGATCTCTTTCCTTGGGGTTGCTTCTTGAAATTGTTCGCCGAATCTATTTTGGGAAGGCTCCATTCTTCTTCTTCAGCAATGCTATCGTGCTTCCTCTTTTGAAGCACATTCTTAGACTCCCCGACAGTCATCTTTGGAGAAGGAACTTCGATCTCCTGAACCTTTTGTTCCTGTTCATGCGAGCTAGGATGCACTATGGGTAGTAGTCCAGCCCAAAAATACTTCGATATCTCTGAAAAAGTCATTTCCTCTTCGTTTCCATCAGGATAGACAATCTAAGGTGAAGTCTTGAATCAATATCGAGTGTAAACGAATAACTTACTAGCCAGTTCTCTCCTACTCTCTCTGAAATCTTTCCGAAGATGTACCGCTTGTTCACCTTCCTCCTCACATGTCTTCCAAGCACATCTTTCTTATTAATTTTCATTGTTTCCTTGCTACTTACGCAAGAGGGGGCTTCGACGTTCGCCAAATCTTGTATTTGAATTATGGTGATGAATCGATTTCAATGATGGAAGACGGAAATTATTCATTCCATTGCAAAGATCGTGGCTTTTGGATATCTTTCTCAAATGAAATTTTTTCTAATCCCTTGATCGAAACTCCAAAAAAATCGAAAATTCCTTTATAATACATACAGAAACAAACAATTAATAAACAATTAAACAATCAGGAAAATATCATAAATTATCTTCAAAATAAACGATACTATATTCAGCTAGTCAAATCTACTAAAGGGACTGAAGAGGAAGACGAGTGGGCTTCAGCAAAGTCATCCCCTGTAATCTCCATCTCAATAAATCGCTCTGTTTGGACCTCAAAATCGAGTTTCTAATTGAATTCACAAATTTTATTAGTTAGAAAATTCGTCAAACAGATTTCAAACTTACTACGTGAGACGATAACTCCGATTCTTCCTTTGATTGATCCGCCGACACATTATCACTTACTACTTTTGAGGCTTTATTTTTCAGTGAAGGTGCAGGGCCTTGCAAGAACTTAGAGTTGACTCCGTCCGAGATTAGAGAATCATGAAGAGTTCCAAGATTTCTTGCATGCCTAAAGCATCGTTCTTTCTTTTCTCTTGGAACGAGTGAAGTCCAATAAGTTGTGGTTATTTCCTCCCAGACCATGTCTTCTGAGTCTGCATCCTCATATACAATCTAAGGAAAGAGAAAAAGTAGAAGTAAAGAAAATGTTTTGACGAAAAAATAGCGAAACGTACATTCCACCATTCCTCATCATAGTTGGCGATGAGACCGAAGTAATAGGAATCTCCAAACATCTTTCGCACAAATTGTCCTATGAACTTTGTTGGTTCATCAGGAAATTCATATTTTATATGAGTATCTTTAATTTTCTTCCTCGGATTCTTACTTCCACTTCTGCCTTCACTCTTTCCCTTCTTCTGCTTTTGGTTAGTTTCACGCTTGGGGGTGGCTGCCTTTTTAGTTGACACGACTTGAACTTCTTCTTCACCACTTAATTCAGGCGAGGTTTGTGCGTTGTGACTTTCGATTGAAGGGACACGTTCCATCAGAACATCGGGATGAACCTTGGAATCTCCTTCAGCATTTTTACTTCCCTCATCATCTTCTAACTCTTGTGATTTAGCGAGTCTCTTCCTGCCAACAGTTTTACCTGAATAATGATTGGCGTTGAGCTCAACAATTTCTTCTTCAAGATTTCGGACCTTGTCTTCCAGTTCCGCATTACATCTCACCTCTCGGAGGAGATAGTCTTTCAGGAGAAAGGCTTGCTTCTGTAACGAATGAACGGTATCTATCGACTTTTCCATTTCTCGGAATTTGACTGGAATCACATCCGAGGCAAACTGATTGTGAATGTGAAAATCGTACAGCTTTCGTTCAAACAATGGGGATGTCATTGTTAAGATATGACCAGAAAGTTCCAGGATTACTTGTTTTTGAGAGTCAGTTAACTGCTTTTGTGATATCTCAACACTTTTATCAGAGTTTTTCCCAATGAAATTATTCGATATTGGAGCTACATCTGCAAATAGACGATTAAATGTTTTGATGATTAGTATACTCTCTTCGAGAAGGATTTTTTCATCCAGCCCAGTAAATTGCAACGGATTTTCAGGTCCTGAACTGGATGAGTCATTCTGAACAATCAAATCTTGATCTGACATCTCACAATAGGTCTGCAAAGACAACGATCAAACCACACAAATCTCGTGTTTGAAAAAACAGTTCGACCTTTGCTCAAATCAAAAATCGAAGAATCGAAAACTCGGAGATTAGGAAATTCGAACATTCGTCAAATTCGTAAAATCGAAATTTCGAAGAATTGAAGAATTGAAGAATTGGAGAATTGGAGAATTGGAAAAACGAAGATGTTTTTCACATAACGTATCTTCAAGAGACACACACCACACATACTTTGCTGTAATTCTCAACGAAGATGAGAGAAGAAAACATAAATCAAAAAACACAACATTCACATCGCAATTCAACTTCTTTGTTTACTTAGGTAGAACAGGGTGTTTTCATAAAGGTAGAACTAAAGTCAGGGAACAACACAAGACTTAACAAACACTTCATCAATCTCATCATACTTCATCCTTGGTAGTGCTTTTGTATCGATTGATCAAGGTAAAGTTGAACAGGTTTCGCTTGGAAGGTTTTTTTGTTTTCTGACTTGAAGTGTATATAGAAACATGTCTGATAACTTGAACGGTTTAATGTGGGCTTTCCCAGACTTACAGAATGCTGGTGGTGTTGCCAATGCTGGAGCTCTGACAATTCCCAATGGTAATAATCAGGTTGTACCTCAAGACCCATCTCAAGGGATGGGAGGTGATGGAGAGGGCGAGTCTGGTGAGGGAGAAGAAGGAGAGGACGGAGACGAAATTCTTCACTGTACCTTCCCTGGTTGCTTGAAAGAATTCAGCAGTCGTTGGTCCTTAACTCGTCATATTCGCACTCACACTGGTGAGAGACCTTTCAAGTGTAATATCTGTGGAAAGGAATTCGTTCAAAAATGCTCTTTAAAGCGTCACGAACAAACTCACTCACAAGACAAGCAATGGATTTGTGACCATCCTAACTGTGGTAAAAGATTTAAATTGAAAGAATATCTTGATGTACACAAGCGTACTCATATTAAAGTGGAAGCTGAGCCACAACCAGTGGAGAATGTTGATAATGTTGTACAAGATGCTGCTGATGCTGCTAGCGCTTTAATGTAAGTATTTTATCTTTCATTGCTTCCTTTAAAGCATTCTTATTTGGATTGTATCATTTACAGTGACCAGCTTCGTCAACGTCTTGTTCGTATGAGTGTTCGTCATCACGAGCAATTATTCTCACATCAACAAAGAGAACAACAATTATTACAAGCATTGCAAGAATGTTCTCAAGCATTAGAAAAATCAATTGAGTTTGTTTCATCGAAGTTAGGTCCTCAAGTTGTTCCTGCTGAGATCTCAAAGATCTGTTTGAAGTACTCTAGTCGTGGCATTAATTCCCTCTCCGACCTTGTGAACAAATAAGAGCACACTTCGGCCAACAAATCTTTCCTCTTTGATTATATTGTATCTCGTGATTTCCTATCAATGATTTTCATTTTCTTTTCTTCAGATATTTGTTTTTTAAATCGATGATTTGTGAGGTAGATGGGCGACCTTGACCTTGTCCTGCCGAAATCGAAAGCCAAGCAGTTTAAGAGCAATCACTTCATGCAATCATTCCCTTTTTTTTCCTTCTCTTGTCGGTTGTCGTTGAAAAAGCGATCAATGTACACTCTATTAGGAGGCCAGACGCTTTTCTGCCATTTGAACTCGTTTGTTAGTTTTATTAGTAGTAGTAGTGTTTGTTCATAGTTCCCATTGTTCTCTCAATCTCAACGACAACATCATCGTCTTCATAGGTAGTATTTAACTGCCCTAGATTGTAATTAAGTTGATTCACTTTATTCGCTTCTGCAACCCTCCTAATTGACAACCCATCAATAACCCCATCAAACATGTTAGAGTTTAGGGGTATCGATCGTATTTGCGTTGAGGCTTAATTGTTAGGTTTATATTATTATATTAAGAGGTTCGTTCCTTCTAATAGTAAATAAGAGAAACTCGTATATGTTAGTGTTACTATTACTATTACTATTGTTGTTATTCATCATAGAGAAGATTCTCTGATAACAGTACTCTGATTAAGAGGTCTTTTTTTAATAAATTAGTATCATAATAGAATGAAGATTCATGCAACTTATTGCTTCTCAAAGACTATTTATAAACGATCTTTATCTCTTAAACTGATTGATTCATCATCATTGCCTAATAATAATAATACTCATAATAATAATAGTGTGACCTAAGAAACCCTAATATAATTTACAATATAAATAAACAGAACTTTCAAAACATGATCATCATAATATTAATGAATGAAAAAGAAACAAACGAAGTACTTTGTCGGGGATTTCATCAAAATTTGTTATTCGTTCGTTCGTTGGGAATCATCTTTTCTATCATATCGCTCTTTGTGATATGAATAGCATTGTATATGCAGAATAAAAGAAGTCAGAAGGATCAATCAGGTGAGAAAAAGAAGAGAAGGAGAGTGGGAGAGGGAGAGTGAGAGGGAAGGACGAAAGACAGAGAAGCAGAGGAGGAACAAAACAAAGAAAACAGAGAGAAGAAGAAAAAAAAGAGAAAAGTAGAAACAGAGAGAAATCTCGAAGACAGTCATTCATTTCTTATCATTCGTTCTTCCTATTATTATTCATTTTCCTATTAACACAATGCTAGTATATATATAAATATCAATAAATACATTATAAGATAGGCGAGTTTATTGAAATTGATCAATACATGTGGTGGTGTTGGTAGGTTGGAATAAAACAGATATTAATACATGCGTGGTGTGTGTTATGTGTGTTGCTGTGTGAGGTGATTGGTTATTCACCAATGAAAGAGTGTTTTTATTAAAAGAAGGAGAATCATTTATTGATTGATTTCTAAATTTTCTTATCTTTCTTCTTCTAATGCTTTATTTTCGTTTTTTAAAAATTGTTTAAATATTAATTTTCATTAAATTGGTTATTATTTATTTATTTGTTTGTTAGTTTTTTGTTTTAAATCTAATGAAAGGTATTAAAAGAGAATAATCATGAAAACTTAGGAGAATTTGACTTCAATCGAAAATAATAAAATATATTCTTAAACAGTTAATTAATAATAATAATAGCTTTTCTTCTTATTTTTATTTTTCTGGTTTTTTTTAATTTTATTAATATATCTTTCTTCATTGTTAATAATAATATATCCGATTAAAGCTCTAACTCTGTATTGCTGTCGTGTTTAGGTCGATTGCTTGTGTTGCTATTGTTTGTTGCTGGACTTGTGCCATGACTGCCACCTGGTGCTCTTGAGTGACTTCTTTGTAATAAATAAGCTTGAGACAATGACGATGCTGGTGTCATAACCACGCCAGGCTCAGCGCTCCCAGGTCCACTGTTCACTCGACTAACATTACTAGACAAGAGAAGTGGAGGTGAATTCGTTGCATTTGATCCTACTCTAGGAAGTGGTGCAAGAGTAGGAGAGAGCGGGGCAAGACGAATTCGACCATGAGCTGGTCCAGGTTGAGAGGTTACAAGTGGAGGAGAATCAGGGGAAGGTTTAGCATCGGCAGTATCAAAGGTAAATCTACTCGGTTGAGGTGCATTATTATGAACTGGCGGGGTGACAGATGGTTGATCAACATGAGAATCATAGACAAGTGAATCAATTGCATTCAAGAATTGATGATCATCTTGCATATGTAATTGTTGACGTGGTTCCACTGTACGATTCTTCTTTTTCTCTCCTTTATGATGCTTCTTGTGTCTCGATTCATCGTGGTGAATATCCCTGCCATCATTGGAAATTGGCTTCTCCGAGTCACTTGAACCTCTTCGGTCATTCTTCGGAGCAGCAGGTGAACCCATTGCATGTTCTAACGAAGCGCGACTATTTCCACTTTGACGACGGCTCAGACTTCCCAATAAATTCTGATCGCTTGGTTTACGATTGTGGTGTGTTGAGGCTGGACTATCTTCTTGTTTGCGAATATCATGTTCCTTGATATGGGTTTGAATGGAAAGATGTCCGGTTCCTCGTTCAGTTGCGGCAGCTATAGTTCTAGGATCAGGTAAGATCACTGAGTCTCCTTCTTCTCTTCCACTTCCACTGCTTTCTGATTCTCCTTTGCGATGTGGTTTGGATTTCTTAGCAAGATGAATTGGTTGTTCTAGATCAATATCCTTATCTTTCTTTGTATGAGAATGATGAGAATGCTTTGGTTGATGATGATGTTTCACATTAATTTGAATACCATGGGCTGTATGAGGCTCCTCATGGTCCTTGCTACTAGCATCGACTTTATTCATTCTCACACTCTCCTCCCTCTGAAATCCTGCTTCAGCAGTAAAGTGGGTTTCTCTTTCTTCATCATTACCAGAAAAAGGGTACTGACTTGAACCAAGGTGGAAAGAATCGCTGTTAAAGCGTTTTGAGAGGTTTTCTAACTCCACAACTTCTTCCTCTGGGAAGAGGATGACATCATTTGTTTCATCGTGGAAAGGAGTAATTAAGTAAATAAATGTCAATGCGACCACCACACTGCCGAGAGCAATAAAAAGTCCTAAACAAGAATCATACGTACGACTATGATAATAGAATATAGTCATCGCAGAGAGGATTGATAAACTAATAAATCGAACAATAATCTGCTGCACTGTGAGTGATCGGCATCCAATCCACTGATTGATTCGTTTCATAATTAAAGTAATAAAATCAAACACTGGGCCGATGAAAGGGATCGGAGAACGAGTAGAATGTAGACGACTGACAGAATTCATGCGATTAGAGTCGCCCCATACTGCGTATCGTTGAGCTGATGGGCTTGCTACCCCATCTATGTGATCACCAAGTTCATTTCTTGTTTCAACCTCGCGAGGAAGATTGATGTAATGCGGCCAAGTTTTCACTATCATTCCAGGGTAATAATTATGGTAGGGTACAATCATCATCGTTTCTAGTGACAAAGATAATTGCACGGTTTCTGTCGTAGCTAATACCTTAGAAATAAATAAAAACTCAGTCATGTCGAATGAGGAAGAAGAAAAAGATGATGATGAAGCGGGTCTTACACCATCACTTCCACTCGTTTGATCATATTCTTTAAAGGCTCGTAAGAGCATGAATAAATCAAATTTTGATACGAGCAAATACAATACTTGCATCATCTTTTGGACTTCCTCTTTAATTGTTGAAGGAATAATATAATGAATCCATGCAACTTCAATCGTCTCAAAAATTAAGACTTCTAAAGCTAATTGTACTAAAATGATGTACAAAGCTTGAATTTGCCAATTATATTCATGTTTAATGGAATGATGAATCAAGAAGAAAATGCAAATCACATTCACAGCGATTAATGCAGCTAAAGCAGAAATCTTCGCCAAGATAGGAATGTCCACGAAGGCAAAAGGAAAGAGAGTATTAAATTTTCCTTGAAAGAGTGTCGCTGCTGTTGTATTCAATCCGAGTAAATCAACAAAGAAAGTAGAAAATAATTCAATCCCTGCAGATGTCATTGCACCATTTGAAGATAATGAAAGACCAGTTGCTTGAGTCAGCATAGCTTTCTTTCTGCGAATTACCGGTTGAATGTCATGGATAAGAGCAGAGTATCTCTCATGAACGTGATTCTTAAAGAATTGATCGGGATTTTCTGTTGGTCTCGTTGTTTGGATCGCTCTCAAAGCTAAAGCATCGACACCCCACTGATCATCAAATTGACAGAGTTTCGCATTATTCATTGGCTTTGATTCACCGTCTTCTTCGATATAAGGTACCAAACTTTTTCGATAAGAAATTAACTGCTGTTCAAATTTTTGAAGTAATTCTTCAGGGGACACTGATTCCCCTCGAGCAGTAGTTAAAGGATTGCCTGTTGTCGTGGTAACGCCATCTTCGTTTGTCTCAAGGATCTCGGCTAAAGTCTTCTCTAAAGATCCTTTCGTTAGGGCCAAAGTTGTCACACCTTCATCATCAGAGTTTGATTTCTTTAGTTTACGTTGTTCGGCAATATTTTCCATAATTTGATTATATGAAGTTTCTAATTCTGCTCTCGCTATGATAATACTTTCTGGAATCACACGGCCTTGGGGTAGAAGTGGGAGAAACGAAAAAGAAGACGAATCAGGCTCTAAAGGTGGATTTTGTTGCTGTTTATTGAAGGTGGAATCCAATGCAGTGAAAGATTCTGCACGATAAGGAAGAATTTGATCAGTTTTATGAAGATGAGCATGGTTTGATATTTGCTGAATAGGAATTATGTCATCAGCATTATCAATGCTCTTGCTCAAAGCAATCAAAATATCGGCTAAGACCTTCCAAACAGCGGTAATAAAAGTCGTTATGACCATTATATAGATCACGGCAACCTCCGAGAAATCCGCCTCAGAATAACTGCATTGATTAGTCGAAGTATTCCAGTCGCAATAGCTCTGACTTCGATCGAACATCCTTTTATCACTCAAACAATCATTTAAATTGGAATGTTGAGAGCAACTGTCATCATCCTTTGGATTTTGAGCATCAAGAAAAATTAAAATCAGGAAAATTGGCATGGTTAAAATCGAAGCAATTTGCAACATCCCATATAATCTTGCACTTTCAATTTGTGATTTGCGACTTCTAGTCGCATGAAAGAGTGAAAGGTAATGATGCTGTGAAGTCAATTCTTGTAAAATTCTTTGATATAAAGAAATTTCAGATTGATAAATGGAGGGGATAATGGCACGAAGATAAGCAGTAAAATGCTCCTTAAAATTGTCGCTATTATTTGAATCTGTTACCGTATAAGCGTTTGCACGCCCCATCGTCCCAGCGAAGTGGATACGATCAAAAATGTACATGATTAAAGTCAATAAAATCACTGCACCCCAAACACATGAGATGAGAATTGTGGTCACGTAGCTCTTTGAAGAATTGCTCGAGTCAAAAATAAACGGATTACGATCGATCGTAACGCGTCCTGGATTTAGTGAGATTGAATTAGTGGCAACTAAATCTGCTTGTCCCGACTCATCGAAGACGGAAGAAGATGAAGATAATCGTCTTCCACTTGAAATTGAGGAAAACCCACAATAGCAGATAGAGGCAGACGCGGTGTAATTTACTACTTGACATGGATTTGTGATTAAACCTAAAGAAGCAGCAGAGATATTCAAATTGCTACACACTGGCTCAATTTTTGGACAATTAGATGTTATCAAACCGGAAAAGGTTCCATTACATTCATTCTTCAACTGAACATCCGCAATGGAGCAATTATAAACCTCTGTTTTGATAACTCCTATTGTACAGGTGGTGTTGAAAACTTCCAATTCACTACCGATAAAATCACTTGTGGGAACTGGAACATTATGTTGCAGAGTAATTAACATTCCCGAAAAAACTGCATTTCCGTCACTATAAATTGACGATGGAATATTAGAACTCTCCAAAATTAAGCGAATGGGATTGGAATAAAAATCATTTACACTTGTAGTCGAGTAAGTTGACTTAAAGGTTTGTACCAAGGAGACGGTCAACGTATTTTGCGTAAAATTGGAATTTGAATTGGGAATAAATATGACCGAGGATTTTGGTTGGTTGAAGAGCTTTTCTACATCAGTTTCAGCAACTGCAATAGAAAAGTTACTCGAGGAAGATAATAAAGCTGCTGTTGCTGTCACTCGGAAATTATCGTAAATAAAATAACTATCTGGTAATCCATACACTTGACTTTTGGCATTAACATTCGAGAACTGGGTTAGGATGTTCATTAAAGAACTTGCTGCACTATTTGTGGAAGAGGATGACGAAAGTCTTCGTCTGCTAGAAGTCGAGCTAATTGAAGTAGTTCCATCAACTGCCGATAAAACTCCGCTAACCTGAGAAGAGTCTAATCCAAGGGAATTTGCAGCATTCATAGTTGTCAAGGCAATATTTTGGATCTTGGAAACATCGTTTGAACTCACTTCATCAGGATTGCTCGTCACAGCCGATAGGAATGAAGACCACGATGCGACAGTGTCGGCACTTACATCATCCGATTGGGTTAAATTAGCTAAAGTGTTTACCAAGGCCGATCTGACAGCTTGAGCAGCTTCTAAATCTGCTTGGGTCATAGAGCAACTCGATCCACTGAAGCCAGTATTGCATGAACAAGAAGCCTTACAATTTGCATCATTTACTCGACAATCGGTTACTGTTACACCAGTACTGACAGATTTATACTGACAAACCCCGTTGCCAGAGCAGTCTTGAGGGCAACTTTTCGGCGCAAAAACGCAAAGCTTACTGGTGGAGCAAATCTTTAAAGGATTTAGACAATCTGAATCGATTAAACAATTGGTAACCTCTGGGGCGCTGGATAAAGAGGTCAACGAAAAGCATTTCGTGTTCCGGTCTCCACTGTCACCAGTAAAACCGGAAGCGCATGACCCGCAAGTATTTGGAGTTTTAGAGCAGGCAGCGCGATTGAGACTCGTGCAATTTACAGGAACCGTACAATTAATACGATTAATGACAGAGGAGACGACAGAGAGCATCGATTTTTGTGAGTCGACGCTGCCTGAGGAGCTGCTTGACAACAATGCACTGATTTGCTGCTGTTGGGCCTCAGCTGAAAGAATTTTCACTGTAACTTGGCCATAAGAGAAAACATTCGCGCCAAAAACATCGAACACTTGTAGAGAGCAAGTCACTTTGTTTTGAGAGACGGCTGATCCAGCTGGTAAAGTCGTTAAAGCGGAAGCAGTTGGCGATCTGGCGAGGACCACCAAAGACGATCCAGTAGCGGGGGAAATGAATCCGAATTGGTATGAAAGCGGTAGATCTGGATCTGACCAAGACGAAGCAATTAGTGAAAAAGACGTTGACAGCTCATTTCCCTCAGTTGGAGATAATGTGTACACGCCAGGAACTGGTGCACCGTTTGTAGCAACTTGAATCGAAGCAGATCCTAAACCACAGCTAAGAGTAAACTGAAAACCCGCTCTTTGAGGTAAAGTATTGCTTAATAACAATAAGTTAAAAGGAATCGACTTGCCTCCCGACATTTTCTGACTTGTAGTTGTGGCAGAGATCTGGCTTAATGAAATTGTAGTATCATTAACGACCCAGGTTGCAGTGCACGGAGACACAATATCCATAGCAGCGGTTAATGATAAAGTATTTGTGGTTAAAACAGAAGTCAGAGTTTGAGGAGAAGTAGTAATGGTAATCGCATTGACGGCTTTCGAAGTAATAAATACCTGAGTACTCGCAGATACGGAGCGCGTGGCATCAAATACGGTTACAGTAACTTGAGAAGTGGAATTAATCGCTAAGTCACTGGCTGAGGTCACTTTTAATTTTTCACTTGTAGATGTTCCTGATATTGTCAGAGTATTTGAGCAATTTGCCGCAAAAACTGGAGAAAGTTGGTAGCATGACCAAAGGAAGGATAGGCCAGCTTTACTACCAGTTAATCCAACTTTATCTTGATCATAGCTACCTGAAGCATCAATGGTGGTTAATACATTTGTTTGAATTACTCTCGACGAACCACCTGTCAGTACAGGAATAATGTTCCCTTGCAAAACGCTAACAGTGACTGAGGCAGTCGATGATCGAAGTGAGACAACACTCGTTACTGTTACTGTAATCTGATACACACTTCTTGTGGGTAAGGTATATGCTGAAAGGGCATAAATAGCGGGATTCTGGGAGGTAGACACAATTTTAGTCAAAGTATTGGTTGAAACGTTCCCCGAAAGAAGTGATATCGTCCAAACATATCGCAAACCTGAATAAGATATCGCTCCAGTGCAGGATTGAGTAAAGGCATTAGCTTTAATGGAAAGAGGAACACTTCGAGCCATACTTAAAGAAGAGGATCCTGCAATTGATAATAAAGGAAGAACCGTCTCGTTCTGCAGGATACTCACTGCTGCCGTTTTTGTGTCACAAGCCGTAAGGAAATTACATAAGGTAACTTGAAACACGTAATTTGCACCTCGCGTAAGTAAAGAAGCAGGAACCACTCCAGCAGGTGAAAAGGTATAATTTGTTGATAAGAAATTATTTAATTCTGTCACAGGTGAAATTTTTGGTGATTGGCGCGCCACCACAGTCATAGTTTTCCACGTTCTTCCTGCACTACCTGTGGAGGAAGTGAGATCTAACGTAAATGATTGGCAAGGCGCCAATAAAGTTGGAGCAGAAATTTGAACACTTGGGTTTGAGACAGTCGATGGGGCAGCTACAAGGACTGTTTTCCCTTTAATTGACATCCAGTTAGAGCATGCTGCGCTGTTAGAAGCACTGCATTGAGCTTTGAATGTTGATACACTTTTAAGCACAATGCTACTTCCAACCTCGAGGAGTTGATTCGTAGACGTTGATTGGTAAATTAAAATCGAAGAAGAGTCGCGCCACGTACAGGTGGAAAAGGAAATTCCCGTAAACGATAATAAAGCAGAGCAAGGAAAGGAATTTGAGTATCCGTTCATATTCGTCGATCCATTGAAACTCAAAATCAAGTAAGATCCATCAGAGCTAAATACTGCAGTTTGTAATGCAGGTGTTGCGGGTTCTGCTGATGCAGAAAGCATAGTTAAGACAGTTGAAGAAACGGCATCTGCGGCAGCATATTCTCGTTGAGAAGAACCTGAAATAACTAAGGAAAAACGATAATTCTGTGCACTTCCTCCAATAATTGTGGAAACTGCGGAACTTGTCGCAACCCCACTTGTGAAAGTAAAGCTACTTGGGAAAATCTTTGTTGCAATTATGGAAGTTGTATTTCCCATCGGAGTTAAGACCACCGAGACTGTAATAGATTGAGTTGGTAAAGAGGAAATACTTAATGTCAGACCATTCACAGAATTTGTAAACTCAGGAACAGATTGACGAGCAAGAGTTAAAGAAACAACTTTACAACACGAAGTTTGAGCAGTAATAGCCTTTAAATAAGAGGAAAGAAGAGGTAATGTTGTCTTGCCATCTGCTAAAACTGTTGCACATAAAACTGTATAGTTGGTGAGAGGTATAAGATTTGGAATCGTAAGTGATATTGGATTTGTTGTAATGAATTTTGACACTCCTTGATTAATGATATCATTTGTAGTAGGCATACTTAAAGTAAAAGTTTGAAAAGCAGCACAATACACTGACATTAATGCAGTGTATGGCGGATTTACTCCCACTGAGACAACTATGTTGGCGATTCCGCCAGTACTGCTCGAGCCAGAAAATTGCACGTATGAGATATTCGGCGCGAGAGTGACTAAAGGAGGATTTAAATTTTCTGTTGGTCTCGATGATGGTTGCGAAGATGGTTGGCTCGTTGGCAAAGCATGCGGTTTCTGAGTAGGCTTGCTCGTTGGAGAGGCCTTTGGAGCAACAGACGGGTAAGATGTTGGCTGACTAGTAGGGTGGTTAGACGGTCTCCGAGTAGGTCCCACAGAGGGAATAGCAGTCGGCATAATACTTGGACGACTTGATGGTTCAGTAGTTGGGGACTCAGTGGGAGTTGTCGTAACTTCTTGAAGAGCAACAAAATTGTCATTCCCCGAACCAAGGCTAAATAAAGAAGTAATCTTATTCACACCACTAGCAGCAGAAAATAAAGATTGTAAATTTGTCATCATATTTTTACTTTTCTTATTTTCATGATTGTTAATAATATTTTTCATTATTGATGTTGTTCCCTTGTATAAATTTTCTTGAAGGGGAATATTATTATGGTTCTTTTCAACTTCTTCTTCATAAAACTTTTCAATATAACTCCATGTTTCACCATAATTAATGGAGAGAATAATTTCACTTTCTTCACTTTCAATATCTTTTGCTGTACCAATTAAACGATTTAATTGAGAATCACTGGTTAATGAAATATATTCATAATTTAATGATTTTGAACCTTTCCAATTCTCTCCATGATCAGTAGTCGAGAAAATAATTCCTTTATTATCATATGCAATAATTCTTTCACCTAAATTTTTACATAAAACACCTTTCCATTCTAATGGTTTATCAAGAATCTTTTTCCAGTGATGCCCATTATCAGATGATAAATAAAGACCATCTTTAGGTGCAGTAGCAATAAAATTCGAATGAAATGAAGAAGTTGAAGGACAAGAGATTAAATCACCCCAATGAATAAAATCTTTGGAAATAGATTTTAATGTGAATTTTCGACCATAATCATTAGATATGTAAATATCACCAATAATAGAAGTGGCGATAATATTTTCACCTGAATAATCAATTGCAACAGTTGTAATACCACCAACAACATCTAATGAGTACGATTTATCCCAGGATGCACCATGATTCGTCGAAGTAATTAAACCACAAGAAGAAGCAACAATAATTAAAGAAGCTTCTTGATTTGATTTAATCATTGACCATAAAGCAGTGCGACATTCATTTTCAACTTTTTCTGTATTCCAATTACTTAATTCCCAAGTAAAACCAAAATCATTGGAATAATAGATTTCACTATCTAAACTAGATGGATTAATACCATTTACTATAAAATATTGTCCTGTGGGATCAATAAACAACTTTTTCCAATGAATCGAATCAGGTAAACTATTTGGTACAGACCATGTTTTACCATAATCATTAGAGATGAAAACCTGTGGTTTCGTTGTTTCTAATGCAAGTAAATTTTTCCCACTAGCATCAGATACAATATCACCCCAAAGATAGTTCGTTGAGGATGATAATGACTGATCTAATTCTGGTTCTAATAATTGTGAAGAAGTTTCAATGGAAACTTTTTCAGACATAGGTGATGCTTGAAAGAGTGAAAACTCATCCTTCAATGCAATAATAATGTGAATCGACACTAGAAGTGCAGTAATAATCAATACAATAGAAGTCATTCTGTGACAAATGATGAAAAAAACATACACAAAAATAATTCAGAAAATAAGTATGTAGCTCAATTCAAGGAGATAATAATAATACTTCTGGAAAAGTTATGATACTTTTAATAAATCTCCTTAAGTATCAATACCCAATCAACCACACAAACTTCTAGCAAAGAAAATGAAACTGAAAAGATCTATATGATCAGTTATCTAACTGAGACAAATAAGAGATTTCTTTCAGAAAGAATGGTGCGGATTGTAATTGGAGATGTATTGGGAGGGAAACTGTCAATTTTTTGCGCACTTCCACAATAACGAAAGAGTTGAAGAATCGCAACCGTTAAAAGAACCGTTACATCCCAAAATCTCTCTCTTCCTATCGGTATCGGTAAATCAGTGTCGGCAGAATTGGATGTGTTTATTTTAAATTTACATGATATGTTTGTGTTGATGAGAAGAAGTTTGAGGGAAGATGTTCGCTTTATCGAAGTACAATGAATCAAAAAGAAAGAGGTGCTTGATTGGTTGCTCTGGTTCTGTAGCAACGGTTAAGGTTCCTGAACTGACAGTGCTTTTATCTGAATTGTATGATGTCGTCATCGTTACGACAAAGAACGCAAGATTCTTTCTGGATAAAGCAAAAGATTATAACCCTGAGAAATGGGAGCAATTTGTTAATATCGGAGGATTGGAAATGATTTTAGAAGATAAACACGAGTGGGATAGCTGGAACAAAATCGGCGATCCTGTTCTTCATATCGAATTACGTCGGTGGGCTGACTTGATATTGATTGCTCCGGCGTCTGCAGACCTGCTATCCAAGGCATCTGTCGGGATTACTGATAACTTTCTTCTGTCTATAATGAGAGCATGGGACTTTACCAAGCCTTGTTTACTATGTCCTGCGATGAATACATTTATGTGGTCGCATCCTTCAACTGAGACATCCCTGAGCATTTTAGAGAGTTGGGGCTGGCAAGTAGTCGCTCCTGTTGAAAAGAAGCTGGCTTGTAATGACGTTGGTTCAGGTGCATTGGCTCCTGTCTCAGCGATTATAGAGACGGTAAAAGAAAACATTGAAAAGCGAGTAGAAATTAATTTAACCTCAACCACGAGAAAAGTCGAAAAGAATCATCCCTACAAAATTATTTCGTGTCTTATTGTTATGAGCCTTGTACATGTAACAATTTCTAGGTTATGCTGATTTCTATGAAGTTTAGAGCATTTCCGTTGGTAGAGCCGCGATTCCTGGCATCATTTTCCCGGATAGAAACTCTAAAGATGCACCACCTCCCATTGAAATATGACTCAGATTCAATGCTCCACATGAATTACAGACCGCAACAGTATCGCCTCCACAAATGACCGTGATCGCGCCGGAACTAGTTCGTGAACACATATAATTTAAAATCTCCACAGTTCCGTTTGCAAAGATGGGTTCTTCATAATATCCTAATGGACCTAAGTCTGTGATTCAGCAACAAAAGATATCAACTTACGGGGAACTTACCATTTAAGATGATGGTATTACATTCGTCAAGTTCGTTCTTAAATCGATTAATTGTTTGCGGTCCGATGTCCATTGCTTTATGATGTTCCGGAAATGTGAAGCAATCAACAGTTTTCTTGCTGCTGTTAATTTCATCTTCATTGCGGCTCTTAAAATCACTTGGAAGAACGATTGCGTCTGCTGCTAAAAATAAAGAGTTGCGATCTTTGCAGATTTCAATAATTTCCAGAGCTTTTGGAATTGCTTTTTCCTCAACAAAACTATCACCGACATTGTATCCCATTGCTTTGTAAAATGTAAAGACCATCGCACCTCCAATCATTAATTTATCCACATGTTGCGCAATCGTCTTTAATAAGTCGATCTTACTGGAAACCTTCACACCTCCAATTATCGCGGCTACAGGTTTTCGAGGCGCTTCGACAATAGTACTTAAGTAAGTAATTTCTCGATGTAAGGCGAATCCAGCGTATTTTTGAGGAACATAGTGGGGTACTTTGCACACTGAAGCATTTTCTGATCAGAAAGAGATTTAATTGTTCGCACAGCGCGGATAAACCTTGTTTACTTACCTCGATGACAAACTGAAAATGCATCGTTCACGAATATATCCATGTTTTGGGCAAGTAACCGAGCAAATCGGTCATCATTTGCCTCTTCTCCGCTATGAAAGCGCAAATTTTCAAGAACAATCACAGTTCTAGGCTTTTGTTGAATAATTCTTTCTTCAACTTCAGGTCCGATGCATTCTGTGAAAAATTCGATTTTTACATCACCAAGAAGACGAGAGAGGTGCTTTGCAACTGGTCGAAGGCTTAATTCATGGTCTTGCGGACCTTTTGGGCGACCTAAATGGGAGCATATCACCAGTTTGGCTTCTTTTGCAAGGAGAAACTTGATATTTGGCAAAGAATCTAGAATTCTTGAGTCTGATGCTACCAATATCTCTTCGCCAGGATAAATCTTTTTTAAAGGGACATTATAATCAACGCGAAGAAGGATATGTCGCTGAAAGAAACGATGAGGATCAACATGACCGATAAAGGCTACAACACTTTTGGAAGACATTTCAAAGGGAAAAAATAATCCAATCTCGAACAGATAAAAGATCTAGAATTGGGTTTTAGAATGGTAATCAAGTAATTCAATTAATTTGGTAATTGCTTTGAGTAAATTTGATGATGCGATGAAAAGCTTTCAGGTTCAACTTGTTTCAATTTCTTCATATCTTTTGGTTTTCAGTTTTTCTGTAAATCTTTCTGCTTAGTCCCTCGTCCCTTGAGGATACGAAAAATAATTGAAATTATTATCAATTATCGTAGTATAAATTCAAAATACACGATTCAAAGAATCAAAGAAAAAGACTTGATTGCTAAAATAATTGATAGACAACTCGGTTCTCTCAGGAAGCGGCGACTGATATCTCCAGGACAAAGACAAATTTTACTCTTCTTCTAAAATAGAGGTAACTATTTAATACTTTATGATAATATTACCAAGTAGGCGAGAAAGACTAGTAACTAATAACCGACTAAAACTAATGACTAATAACTAATAACTCACACTATTAATAGTGTTTCAAATCTTAAGAATTGGTAAGGCTGAGAATAAATATTCAGCTAATGATGCTTTTTGAGAGAAGTTAACAATGAATGGAGGCGTAACAAAAAAGATCGGTAAAGTCGGTAATACAGTAGAAAATAAAACTAACGCAGCCTAAAAGTTTACAAATATCCTCAAAGCATTCACTACCAATGTGATCAATGTTCCCAAAAATAACTCTTTCTTTGGGATCCAATACACCAATCTCACATATAAAGTCGTTATCAGCTT
>VKHI01000045.1:56235-106699 GCA_015145745.1 Poterioochromonas sp. DS
CCTGCTCCTGATGATCCCATCAATGCTGTCATGGTACCAGGCTCGAAGTACCCATTCACTCCCTTTAGCAGATCGATGTCTTCCTTGGTGGGTAAAGTGACAGTGTACCAGATATCAGTGAAGGCAAAGGCAACTGGCTCAAACTCGAGTTCTTCGATGTCTCGATCTGACATTCTCACAGATGTAGGCACAGCTTCATAAGCTGCTTCGATATCAACGTGAGAGCCGATAGGAATCACCTTTTGCTTTCTCACAGAAGGACTCTCGTCATTGTTTCTATCTTCTGCAACTTCTGTCGCCGTTTCACCAACACCATTGGGTTGCTGTTGAACTTTCGCCCAGATCATTTTCATTGACTCTAGTTGAAGTGCCTTTTCTGTATCCTCGGAGCGAGGAGGGGCAGGAGGAGCAGGCTCCACTCGAATATACTCTAATGACAAAGCAGTGACAATAAATAGTCCTAAGAATTCAGCTACCAACACTGCGAATGAGAACCAGATCCACTTGTCTTCTTTAGGATTACCATATTGGTCTAATACCACATCACCAAATCTCTTCGTCTCTGTGCAAGAAGGATAGTTGACGCATGTCTGGAAGTCATACTTGGAGGAAGCGAACTCGTTGACAGTGACCGCCTTCAAGGCCCAGGCGATGGGATTTATGTAATAAAACCAGATCCAACCATCTGATATCAAAGATTTGGGTTGAATGAAACCAGAGAAGAGAACCATAATAACGACATCTATACCAGCTATGGGAATGGCCTCACTTAAAGTAGCAATCATGGAGGAAAATAAACGGAATAACTGAGCTATAACCATCGAAAAGACGAAAGTAATAAGGATGAACGTTAGGAATCTAGATCCATTATATTCATCTGATAAACCAGCCGACCAGTAGACGATTGTTACATATAAAACACTTTCGGTGATCTGTAAAGGAATAAGAGACGCAGTCTGTGCAAGTGCATAAGTCCATGTTGGGAAAAACAGCTCATCCTTCATTTTGTAGAAGACCGCCTTTTGAGCGTAAAGGATAGGCAGTAAAGCGAACGATCCTAAGGCACTGAACAAAAGACAGTTAAAAAGGAATCCATTCATGGTAGAGACATCCTCTTCGTCAATATTGGAGAATAAAGAACCTGTAATCGCACCAACAATCAAAACTTCGCCAATTCTCGCACCGACAAAGGTTTCATCTCGGATAAGAATCTTCATTTGACGAGTCAAATTTAAGGTCAAATAGAACCACATACTCTTTGAAGCATATGGTTCTTGTTGATCTGGATGCCACTGCTTTGGATTTGTCGTCGAAAGTTGTACCGCATCTGATCCACTCGCATACTTCATTTCTGCCAACATATCTGCATACAACTTAGATGACTTCCAAGCTGCCGCCAATGATACTGATGTGTGAGGAATGATGCGAGGTCGCACCTTCACAAATCTTCGCCCTTCAACTGTCGGTAACTCCTGTAAGAAGTCTGCTTCATCCATCTGATCAGGACAAATGTAGCCCAAGGAGGCGAAGTAAGGTAAAGCACTCTCTCTATGGCCTTGATAGATGATGTGACCTTCACAGAGGAGAATAATCTCATCGAAGAGGCGGTAGACATCAGGAGGAGGCTGCAATAAGATAATAAGTGAAGGGAAAACCTCATGATAAAGTATCTTATTACCTGTAATAAGGATATAAGGTTCGTTGTTCCAAGGTTTTGATTCAAAACCTTCACAGCCTTAATAATGTCATAAGCTGTAGCAGTATCCAAGCCATTTGAGATACTATCCATAAATTTAACCTACAACAAATTATATTCTTCAACAAGAATTATTGTGCGTACTCACCGGCCGAGGGATGACAGCAATTTCACCAACTGTGACACGCCGCTTCTGCCCTCCAGATACTCCGCGAATCATTTGATCTCCTACCAGTGTATCCTTGCAACCAGTTAAACCCAAAGCAGTCAAAATGTTGTTTACGTCCACGAAGTGTTCATCATCCTTGTTCATGATAGTTGCTGCTTCTTCGTCCTTAGCACTGCCATATGCATGATGGCCTCCTGTTGTGCATAACCAAGCAAACTTCAATGTTTCTTCGACTGTTAAGACAGCATTATGAGTATCTCCTTGCTCGATGTAGTCTGAAACCTTGCCCAACAAAAACTTCCCTGATTTAATATTATCTCCGTCATAGTACACCTCTCCACTGATCTTTGCTCCTCCCAAGCCTCTCAGACGACCTGCCAAACCCTTCAACAACACTGACTTCCCTGAACCTGGAGGACCAATCAATAAAGTCATCTTGCGAGGTAAGATTCTTCCAGTGAGGTTGGAGATGATGTGGATCTCTCTGAATGCCTTCCAAGGGAGGAAGATGTTATACAAGACGGTGGAAACAGAAAAGATCTCTCGCTCAACGGGAACCTCGGTGGACATTGTTAAATCATAAAACTCGACAGGAAAGTCGTTGTCTCTTAAAAGATGCTTCTGGTTGTTAATGAGGATCTGAATCTCCTCTGCTGTTCCTTGCTGCAACAAATTATTTACAATACTCGCAAGTTTTTCAGTCTTTAAAGTTTCGTCTACAGGGAGTTCAAGACCATTATCACGTAGTACTTGTTCCAACAATTCAATATAATGATCTTTGTTTGCCATTTGCTTCGTTAATTCTGCTTCAACTTTCTGCTGTGAGAGAAAGTTAAATAAAGATTTTGATTTAGTTATATTGCTTTTATTTGGTGATTCACTCATCTTTTGATTATTAATAAGTCGTTTGTATTTACAATTCTTCTTCCAATGGTTTGTTTTCTTTTTCAATGTTTGGAAAAAATTATGAATAAAACTTTATCCCATATAGGGTAAAGGTTTGCTCATCTTTACTATCGTTTCTTCTATCATCTGTCAAAAACACCACCGATTACACAGAGAGAGATGCGACACATACTCCTCTAATAGTACTACTCTACAAAACACCACCGACCAGAAGCCATCTCAAAGGACATTCTTAATATTTTACGCTATATAGGTAGGAAACACTTTGAAACACTTCTGTGGAGATGCCGTTCGAAGCAAAGATCTCACTGGACTAATTTGCAAGAAGGAAGAGTACGACATCATAGAAGCGTTATTAAATTCTATGGATCAGGGCTTTCGAACTTAGATCAGAAAATAGAAGTCTTGGTCATGCTTGCGGCAGTGTTAAAAATTCATAACAAAGTGAATCCTGATGAAGGGAAAAATGTCGCACCTACACAAAATATTAATTCCAGTGAAACTTATAATCGAAGCGAGAAAGCTGAAAGTATTCGACCCTCGCAAAAGGTTGAAGCTTTAGAAGGAATTGAAGAGCAAGAAGACCACAAGGACGATGAAGCGGCGCGTGAATCCCATTATCAACCAAAATTATTTGATGTTTGGGCGATGGTTATCACTACTGTTATTGGAGGATCCATGTATGGATGGAGTGCTGCACTCGAGATAGGCTTTGGTGGATTCCTTATCGCTCAATTACTTGTTGGAATGGCTTTTGTGATCTTAGTCTATTCCTTAGCGGAGATTGTTTCCACCAAATCTTTTACAGGCGGATCATATGGAATGAGTAGAGTAGTCTTAGGATTTTATCCTGGCTTCTTAATTGCATGTTTTGAATTAATAGAATATCTGACTTATTCTGCTGCTTCCACTCAATTTATTAGCAGTTTTATTATCGCCAAATTCGGTTGGGATAGTGAATATGAGCCTTTGGTTGCTTTATGCTTCTATGTATGTTGTTTAACATTGTTATTAGAACGCAATTATTGTTATTGGAGATTCATGTATTTGATTGCTTTGTTTAGTATCGTTGTTGTGTTTATGTATTGTTTTGGAAGTCTTCCTTACACGAATTTCGCCGAAAACGCTTCGATGCACGTCGATGAAGTAGGAGATGACTATTCTGGGAGTACAGTCGAGAGTAATGATGACAGTCTAACGCCACTGACTCGAAACTGGTTTCGAGGAGGGATCGTCATGTTCTTGCAAATTTTACCTTATACAACATGGGGGTTTGCAGGAGTCGAATCAGGAGCCTTAGTAACCGATTTAGTTGTAAACCCTCAAAAGAACATCCCAGGTGGACTAATTGCTGGTGTTTGGTCGTTGTTTGGTCTCCTGATATTCACGATCTTTGTATGTTGTTCTCTTCCACCCGGCTTATCGACCGTGTTCCAAGAAGATGATGATGCAGCTGTAACGAAGGAACTATTTATGGACACAGGATTTAGTTTGATGGGAATGAGCGCTGATATGGCGGAATGGTTGTTACTTCCAGCTCAAATAGGAATGGCTTTCGGGTTTATGTTGCCAGCTGCAAAGTTATACCATGCGATGGCAGAGTCAAAGCTTTTCCCATTTTTCCCTTGGAGATGTCCTTCACGAATCGGCGATGAAGAAGTAGGATCAGAGCAGAAAAGTATGAAAAGTGTATATACAGTGACACATGAGATGAACACTTCTAATGATGTAGTTGAGATCTTTGCGATTACTCTACCTACATCATATGCGATCTATTTACTTGCAACGTTTTATCCTGCGTTCGATATAACAAATACTCCGATATTATTAGCAACGATAGTCTATATAAGCGATTTATATGCTTATTACAAACTACAGACGGTCTATAATAACTTAGAACGAGATCGCAAGAGTCCTTTTGGCCTGATGGGAGCCTTCTACGCAACAATGGTGTTTCTGTTATGTATTATTGGTATGATCGGCTTCATGGAAGATTATCAATTAGTGATAATGTTATCATGTGTATTTGCTCTTCTTTCTTGTTATTATTTGTTTTATGCTCAGAGAAAGCAAATTTTATCGAAATCCGAGCAAAAGAGTGTATTTGTATTACATGTGATAAATTTCAACCGATCGAAGAGACGGCGCATGGCAAAGAAGAGATCGTTAAGTGCCAATAAAAGATCCTTTAGTGGTGCAGGAGGAGCCAGTAGCGCATTTAATTCTCATCCTGATCTTCGATAATTTTCTGAGCTTTATTTATGATCTTCAAGAAATTAATTTCTTTATTTGTAATTATTTATTAATTGTTGTCGTTGCTTTCGTTCACCCTTTTTGTAAATGTTTTGATTCTTTCGCTCTATTCATTTGATTTATTTGCTGTTTGGATATTCCTTTTTGTCTATCGATTATTTTTAATCTTCATGATTGTTTGATCAAGAACAATTCAGTTCTTGATATTTCTGTTTGAATTATTTGTTGCCCCGCTCTGTTTGTTCCCCAAATTATTGTACATAATAATATATTTATATGATCTGATAGAAGGAAGGCAAATTATTTATTCTTCTGTATTCTATCTGAGTGAAAGCTCCTCTTTCTCTCCTTCAATATCCTCCTACATGTTTGCATGTTAAAAAAAAACATCTTGTCTGTGACTTTCGTTGTCTTGGACTTCAGTGAACATAAGAATTACAAATTTAATAAAATAAAATAAAATAAAACTATCATAACAAAAGCAAAACAAATTTGAACAAAAATCTAATATACATAGAGAAGAGTATGACCTTTTTGGCAGTCTTGTTTGAGAACATTTGCGATAATTTACGTTAGACGAGTATTAATAGAATAAGACACACTACCGGTACCGACTTCCTTTCAAATCCCGTTCGAGTGAGAGAGAAGTACGAACAAATGTAACAATCGCTTTGTAGGAATCACCTTTGTAGTTAAGTTATCAAAAGAAGTCTTGTTCTTGATCATCATGCTCGCGAGTGTGTTAAAAATTCATAGCAAAGTGAATCCGGATGAAGGGAAAAATGTTACCCAAGATAATTCGAGTGAGAAACGAGATGGTCTTCGACCCTCACAAAGAATTGATACTGTGGATTCTCTTAGAGTTTGACCTCTTTATTTTCGAATTTCTTATTCGTGTTCTTTTCTCTCAAATAGAATGATATTAGTGTGAATCGTCTTGACCTCAGTGAAAAGAAAAAATTACAAATTTTACATAAAACAAAATAAAATAAAATAATTGCTATAATCTAACATAGAGCAATACGAATCTAATCAGAGAAAAAAGAACACTATCCAAATAATAGAATACAAAAAGACCAAATGAAAATCTTCTTATTTTAACGGATATATTTATCTTCTTTTATTCCTTTCTTCCGATCGCGTTGTTGAATCGTATGTTGATGATCTCGCATTTTCAATGTTTTATCATGAATATAATTGACATATCTTGGTAAACCAGAAGTTCGAACAGCATAAGGATCAAACGATTGATGTTTATGTTCATTCCCAAGTTTCTTCATATCAAATAAAATCCTTCGAAGTGGTTCAACACCAAGATCAAGATGCATTGTATCTTGAGCATATTGTTCTTCTTCGGTGATATTAGTAATATTGAATGGATCTTCTGTAGATTCATGCGGTGCTTTATTCTTTAATGCGGGGTTGTATTTGAGATAGACTCTTTCTTTGCTTTCCAGGATTGCGTTGAGAGTTTTAGGCACATTTTGACGCGCTGGGAAGTATGGTACATATTGACTTCTCCCAACTTGTTTCGTAGAATGTAAATTTCCTCTAAGATAATCAGATTTGGCATGTTCATTCCCTAAATCATCAAACTAAAGAAATAGGTTTAGTTCAGAATAATAGATGAAGCAGAAGATCTGTCACACTTACATTCAGATTCACAACTCGATCCAACATCTCTTTTTCAGTCAAATAAGAATCAAAAAAATATTTTTTCAATCTCAATAATAAACTCGTTCAATCTCTATTCTCTATCACAACAAGGCTTTGCAACAAGTCTATCACAAATTTCTTTTCAAAGAATTTTTTAACGGTTCAGGACGGCATGTCGGTTTGTTCTGAAAATTCCCTCTCTCCTAGACTTTCAAGCCCGCCTTGTTTCGGATTGTGGATCGTTCTTGATTCTAGCAGTTGTGCGTGTTGTTCTTTGTTGTTCTTGCTTTCAAAGATCGACTAACGAAAAGCCTTTGGTAGTTCAATCCTCTGTGATTTAACTTTTCAAAGATATAATAATACTTGACTAATATCAACTGATATCAGTGCTTTTCGAGTAAGAAAGGAAATACAAAAGAAAAAATGTTTTTTGCAAATCAAACAAAACTTGATACATTTCCCCAGATGAATACAATATCAAGGAAAAATGAACAATATTATTGTGAAATAGAAACTATAGAATTAGAAGATACAAATTGGCAGAAAGTTTTAAAACTTTATTTGACTGTTCATGGTGATGGATCTTTGCAAGGATTCCCATCACCTTTAGGTTCAACCTTATGGACAGGCGAAGAGCAAGGAGTTGGTTGTCTTCCTGAAGATCCTAACCAATTTTTTATTGGTTATAAAATCATTGAACAAGATACTGTCCATCTCAAAGCAATTCTATCTTATGATTTAAAGCTATTCCTAGAAGAAGATGAGACGGCGTCTGTTGAAAATCGCCTATTCTTCTCTTATGGATCTCTTCAATCGGGATTCTCTAAAGTTAAATTAAATTTACCTCATATTCAACCATGGTCACAACCAACTACGTCATTCTTTGTTGCATCACCACCCTTAACGGGAACAGCAACAGCATCGTCATCAAAGAAGATCACACAAAGCTTTATCCAACCGGAAAATGCAATTTCTAGAAAATCAGATAATCTAAATTATTATGTTATTATTCGAAAAGTGGATCTCGAATATGATGAAAATGATCCCAATCGTATCACTCTTCGTATTGATCTGACTGTCCACGGTGATGGATCATTAGGTCCTGTTCCAAATCCTTTACAGTCATTATTATGGATTGGACCTGGTAATAGTAGAGAGGGTTTCAAGCCTACAATTATTGAAAGGAATGTTCATAAGATTCATGCGATTTGCGCTTTTGTACTATTAAATCAATCTGATCGACGTGGTCTAATGAATAATCTCTTAACCTTTCAATATGGTTGTGCTTATTTAAACTTTCAACCAGTTGCTCTCATTGCTGATGGGTTTATATATCCTGATGTTGCTGATGAAGAGTTAGAAGAAGAGTCAAATGATGAAGAAATCCTCGAGGATGAGGTAGAATTTGTCGGAAATAATGAAAGATTCGATGGAAGTCAGATGAAAGGAGCTGGAAATTATTCATCTTTCCGTCATATCTCTAAGGATGTATTACGCTTAGAAGATGGGTTTTATTTGATTACCTTTGTTGTTGGTGAGAATGGTTGTGATGGTCATGGCAAAAGTAATGTTTATGGTATTAAAAGTAATATCCCACCTATAGAACTGCGAAATAGTTATCAACAAGGTGTTGAAAGATTAGGATATGATATTACAAGATACTGTCAAGAATATGAAGATCATAAGATTCATTCAAGTTTTCAACAAGCATTACGTTTAAAAGGATTTGTTGTTGCTTCTTCATCACTTTCTTTCAGGAATGATGAAGATAATTCTCTTGAATACATTGATGCAAAGATCTTTTTACAAATTTTCTTATTTACTGTAAGATTAGGTAATCCTTCTTTTGTTTTTAGTAAAGTGACGATGCCATCCTTTGAGATTGGAGGTTATGGATTATATTATTAAGAGAATAAGATTTGACAATTTCATAAACTATAGATAGAAATTTTGTTTCATAAATAAATAAACCACCCTTTTTGCATTTCCCAATTTGTCTTGAAATTTTTTTCGCTACTCTATATAAGAGAAGCATCATACCGGTAGATGGTATCGGTGTGTCGGTATTGTAAAATTTAGAGAAGACCAAAGATTCTCTTTAATAGTTGATAGAACTTGTTGATAGACTTGTTAGCTTGAAATAATTCAAGGGAACATTTTTGCCTTTTTGTGAAAGATTCTTGGTCTTGTCAATTTTATTGTAAGAGAGGGATTTTCTTAATGTGGAAGATAGTCTTTCTTCTTGTTGTTCAATGTTTGTTCTTACAGAATGTTGTTTTCTCTGCGGATTCACTTATTGAAACGTCTTCATTGAATAATTGGAAAAATAAATATGAAGGTCTACAAAATAAGATCGAATCACAAATTATTGGAAAATTGAAAAATCATAATAGTCATTTATTGAATGAAATTGTTGAACCAATTATCAAACATTTCCAACAACAGAAATCGTAAGTCTTTCTACCTCCTCTTTCTCCTTCACCCCATATTTGATTTTCTTTTTAGATCACAGAGTGCAGTTGTCACTAACAATGTTCGTGTGAAGAGTTCAAGTAATGCGAATAGTAACTTTGGTTATGTTTATGAGCAATTTTATTATTCTAATCAATGCAATGGAACCATTTTTGCTGCCATTGGAATTTCAACTACTGCTTGCTTACCATTGAAAAATTCCTCATTCTCTTTGAGCTTTAGTCAGGGTAAGTCAAACATTCCTTTTTCACTATTCATCACCACTAATATTCAATCACTTTGCCGATGATATAGAGGATTGTGCTGATTTAACTGTCAATACATTTAATGATATGAATTGTCAAGAATTTATTGGATCAGAAAATATTTATCAAAATATATCACAATGTTTTCAAGAAACTGTGTATCAATCAAAATCATCAAAACTGTTTTGTAGTCCAGGCACTTCCATCCCTGTGAATCAAGATAGTGTTGTCTTCAGGTAAAGTGACTCATTTATATGATAATTTTCTTTTGTCTTATAAATTTTCCCATGGTTTTCCCTCTTAGTTTATATTTAAATCAATCTTCCGAATGTCAAAGTCAAACCAAGGAATATGTTTCTTTCTCGACCAATATATGTGCAACTGATTTAGGATTTCTAAATTTTACCATCCCCATTAAATCTATTACTGCATCTTGTACTTCTACAGGATTTACAGTTTATGGTTATCCTGATTCAACTACATGTGATGGATTAAATTTCCATGAAACTTTCTCTAATGCATGTCATGATATTAAAGGTACCAAACCAAATGCTTATTTAGGTAATTTCTCTGTGATGGGATCATGTTATGAGTTTAAAACACCGATACCAACGGTCTCACCAACTCATCGACCATCGAATCGACCAACATTTAAACCTACTGCTAATTATGTATTATTTACTGCAGGTCAAACGATTAATGGTATTAATTATACAACTTATATGTCTAATATTTCTGCCTATTCTTTAACATTAAAGACAAGTATTGCATCATGTATGACAGGATTAACTGCAAGTAATATTATTAATTTGAATGTTTATACTGGTAGTACCACGGGAAGACGTTTATTTACCTTACCAGCATCACTTAGATCACCATTTAATGTGAAGGTTGATGTACTTGCAACTTCATCCAATAGTATTTATACCAATTATACGGTAAGTACAACACAGTCAGGTGTTACTTATGACTCTTTGTCCACGCAACTAAGTGATAATATTGCTAACGGTGTCTTTGATTCTTATTTAAAACAATATTCCAGTGTGTATGGTGCACCAGGCTTTGCCAATGCAACTAGTACTGTTGTCACTACAACGAATGGTCTGGCCGTTAGTAATGGCTCAAGCGATTCTAATGGTTTATCGAGAAGTGCAGTTGCTGGTATTGTTGTTGGTGGTATTGGATTTGGTTTATTAGTGATTTTCTTGGGATATTATTTATTCTTTCGTCGTCCTGCTCCTACTAAGAAGCGTCAGGAGTCAAATCTGTCAGTGGAATCAAATATTTCGAATAAAAAGTTCTCAGAGATGTCAAATCAAAGTAATTTTACTCAAGATAGTACAAACGGACAGGATCCATCAACCATAACCAATATGATGCATGGAGAGGCAGGCGCGAGTTTACCTAGAGATAATAATTATTTAAAACCTGGAACCATTCAAGAAGCAATCCCTGTTGAGAAATAAGTCTTGATTCAATTATTCATGTGATGATTAAATAGAGAGAGAGAGAGGAGGAGGAATTTTTAATTATTTTGTTTTGTTTTTCTTGTCTTGAAAGGAACTTTTCCTTTACTACTTACTATTATCTTGTCCTTCTTTATTTATTAAAGGCCTCATGTTATCTGGAAGAATTTATTGAGAAATCCAATCACATGAAGGATTGTCCTGCTTTCTACTTCCACCGACCTCCTCCTCCTCTTCTTTCCTCTCATTTTTATTTACATTGTTTTGTTTACATTATAGGACATGCTTACTCTTTTCGTCAGTGACTGGTTTTGAGTATAGGTTTAAGTAATAATAATAATTAGAATTTAGGTGACTTGACAAGGATCATATTCCTGTAGCGTAAATTAATGAGAAAGACGAAAAATCAAAAATCAAATTTGATTTGATGGATAAACAAAAAGAAGTCACTTTTATGATGGAGACTGAAGGTACTTCCAGTCAATTATTGGCTTCAGATTCATTAAATGATGGGTTCGAACAATCTATGAGGATAGCAGTTGATCGAATTATGAATAAATTGATTCCATCTTATGTAACACTTGATGATGAAGCATTAGCATTAATAACAAATTGTACAACAGAATTTTTAAGTAGTATTACATGTGAAGCTTTAACAAATGCACGATTAGATTTAACAAATAATGCAACAGGTGAAAATGTATTAAATTCGGTACGTTCTTTAGGATATGAAAGTTATGTGAAACCATTACAAACTTTTATGACCAAGAATGAACAACATATTGAATTTTGTGAACTTTGTAATCAATTTTCTGATACTAAGAATGGGAGTTCTATGAATGGTAAAAATGGGAATGAAAAAGGTCAAAAGGGGAAAAGAGGTCGTAAACGACCACTGCCGCAACAGACGAATAATGAAGAAAAATCTCCAACCACAGACAATAGTATTCCCCCATCCTCATCTTCAGTTGGAGCACAGGTACTTCGCAACGTTGCTACACCTGTTGATGGAAATGGGTCGAGTGTGGAGGTGAAGAAACGAAGGAAAGGAAACAAAGTTGATACAACATCGAATGATAAAGCAAGTCAAGAAATAATCAACATGGATGGTGTAGAGGTTGTCGCTAACGGTAAGCGGAAAGGAGGTCGCAGATCGAAGAACAAAGATGGAGATCCTTCCAATGGCACGATGAATTCAACCACTTCAATAATTCCTCCAATAGTAACAAAACAGAAAGAAAAACAAAATAAATCGAATCGTAAGAATTGGCTAGATCCTGAATTTATTGAAGAATTTCGAAAAAAGATGGAAGAAGGATTTGAAGCAGCTGATCATACAACTTTCTTAAAGAAATTATCGAAAGAACTGAATCTTTCTCTAAAAATTGTTACTACACAGTTCGAAGTGTAAGTTTCCCATCAAATGAATGATACTTCCTTTTGCTAAATCTGCTCTTCCTTCCTTTTTTCGATAGATTAAAATTGAAGAAGAAAGAACAACAGAGACAGGAACAACTCAAACAACAAATGCAGCAACAATCGTATCAAGAGCAGATAGAAAGTGGGGAAATGATTCTGCAAAAAGTTTCAAATGACGTTGCAAAGGCTGTTTTAACATCTGTGAATCAAGAGGAAGAGAGGATAGACGAGTTGTGATCCTGATTGTTTGTTGTTGTATTGTCGAAACATCATCAATTCACTCTTTGTTCATGTTGATATATATGTATTTCTATTTTCGTTCTATTTTTGTCAGATTAATTTCTTTGAAGAAACTCTTCTCCATTGTTTTGAAGGAATTCAATAAAATAGATCCCAATGAATGAGAGAGAAGAAAGACAGTATTATTGGATTATAATTAGTTTTCTAGGTTGATATTATCACCGAATCGGGCGTATAACTCCTTTTTTAGAACTTCTTGTCTCTTTACTATGTTTGCTTCTTCGTTGGCTAACTCACTTATTTTACCTTCAAGCTCCTAAAAAGAGAAGATTTATTGATTAGCAAATCGCAAGGAGTGAAATTCTGACGCACCTTCTGTTTTCTCTCACAGTCTAAGTAGTCAACAAACAACGCATCAAACAACCATGAAAGAGAGAGGATCAATTTACGCTTATTCAACGAAACTTATCGTTAACTTACATTCGTTCGCGTAATCTTCACTTGCTTCAACAAAAGATTCTCCCATAAACAACATTACATTTCCACCAGAAGCCATCATTAATTCAGCTGTGGCATCATCTAACTTTTCAATATCCTGCTTAAACTGTGCGACATCCGCTCTTAACTCCAGTAGTCTATTATTCAATCTTCCGAATTCATTGATTTTCTCTTGATCTACAAGTCGAACCTGAAATTCCCAGCGCCAGAATGCAGGTTAGACTCGATTTGACAATAATGAAAGGTCCTTACATCGACTTCTTCATTGTTTGCACCAGCTTTGACCGACATCTCTATCTATGGCTTGTTCGTTCAAATTTGAGCAAATCACAAAAGCGCTTTAGTCTAACTGTCCAAACGAGAGAAGACTTCTCTCGATACTGAAGAAAGGGAAATTTGAGTGAATGCACTTCAGCAATTTCAGAAGTTCTTTTATCTTGTTGATTTTGCATTTTATGCCAAGGATTATGATGTTTAAGTATGTTGATCGATTAAGATTACCAATACGACATCAATTTCTGCTTTTCTCTACCACGAAAGGAGCTATTCAAACCAAACCAGTTCTCACTTTACTTGAGGAAGAGAAAGATTTTTTCGATATACTGAAGAGAGTTGTTCGAGATAATAACTTAAACAGTACCATACGTGTTGCAGGTGGATGGGTGCGTGATCGCCTCATGGGAAGACCAAGCAAGTACGATATTGATTTGGCAGTGGATAATCTCACAGGAGTGCAGTTTATGAAAGAAATGAATGATTGGATGACCCATCAAGGAAGTAGTACTTACAAATTTAGTATTATAGCCCTTAACCCTGAAAAATCCAAGCATTTAGAGACAGGTAAATGATCCTTCCATCCAAATGAATCACTTATTTCGTTCATTTTTCAGTCCAACTCAGTTACGGAAAGCTAAAAGTTGATATAGTACATTTAAGAACTGAAGAATATTCAGAAACTTCACGAGTTCCTGTGATTGCTCTTGGAACTCCGATGGAAGATGCTTATCGCCGAGATTTAACAATCAACTCTCTGTTCTATAATATTAATACCGAAGAAATTGAAGATCTGACTGAAAGGGGTCTGGTTGACCTCTCTGAGCATGTTATTCGAACTCCTTTACCCCCTTTGGTAACTTTCACCGATGATCCTCTTCGAGCTTTAAGAGCAATTCGATTTGCCTGTCGCTTTAACTTTCATATTGACAAAGATCTATTAGATGCCTGCAGTCAAGAAAATGTTCGAAAATTATTAGGAGAAAAAGTGAGCCGTGAAAGAATTCGAAGTGAAATGGATTTGATCTTAGAGACTCATTATTCTCATCGTGCCTTTTATTTGCTATATCACACTGGTCTCCTGCAAGTAATTATTCCACCACTTCACCAACTTCATCAAAAATATGATTTTCATTTAATCGAATTTAATTTTGTTCCTCCAAAGATCGATGAAGAATTATCCAGTAGGATATATGCAGAAGGTTGCTTCTCTGTATTGTTAGCTCATCGTTTATTCCAATTATTACGATCATCCTCCTCTTCTTCTTCAACATATCCAGAAGAGTTAAGGGCAAGTCTATTCGGAGATGTGCTTCAAAAGGTTACTCCAGGCTTTATTCATACAAATCTTTTGTAAGGTCCTTTGATAATTTAAAGTCTTATTCTTATCGTTACTTAGATATCTTCTGCTTTCCCTTTCTTCACAAGGATGGAAGAGCCAGAAGAAGCCGTTTCATTCAGCACCGGTTTTACTGCTTGTGGTAAGATCTTATTTGATTGCTAAACCACTCTTTTCATAATTTTCTTCTCAAGGATGGTATTCGACTGAAAAATAAGGAAATGGCAGCGATGACACAACTTTTATCAGCTCTTTCAGTTTTAAATCTCATTTTTGATAAGTTAGAAGGTACCGCAGCAGTTGATTCTCCTCGTGATACTTCGATATCCCCAGCGGTTAAGCAGCTATTTGATTCTGACCTACAGAGTCGCTGTTATGGGCCAATATCTCGCCTAGAATTAGGATCCTTGATGCTGCAGTTAGATGATGGATTTTTTGAAGCATCTTTAATTTTGACTGTTATTTCTCGTATTTGTTTCAAGCTAAAACAACAGCAGAATTGGATGAAGAAAGATTTTGACGAAGGAAGTTTACTATTGGGAAGAATTTTAAATTTGTCAGATGAGGGGAGAGCTGTGGAAGAAATCACATTAAGATTGAAAAAAGAAAATAATCAACACAGATTAACAGAGGACTTGGTCGAATCTCTTCTTTCTGAAGAGATGCATACTATGTTGGAAGTGCTTAAAGCCGCCAAAGATTTAGACTTACAAGATGTAAAAGACCTGAAATTATTTTTTTCTGGAACCGAAATCATGGAGATTTTCCCCCATATCCAAGGAAAAGCAGTGAAAGAGGTACAATTCAAAGAAATTTCTTTTGCTTTCGTATCTTACCTTTTATTTTGTTATCTGTTTTATCGTAGTTTAAAGATCTACAGCAACGATGGATGCTTTGCCATCCCCAAGGCAGTCGAACAGATGTAGAATTATTTTTAAGAGAATATGTTACGAGAAGGAGTTCGAGTTGATGTGTGCAGTCGCAAAACTGCGCACGCAATCAGACGGAAGAAAAAAAAGTATTATTCCAAGAAAAGAGCATTATTTCCATCAAGCTATTGAAAAGACATCTCTGCTGTAATAAGATCATTCTGATTATTTTTAGAAAATTCTACTAAATTAGAGAATTATATATATATTGTCCACTCTATAAATAATCTTGTTCTTCCTTCTCATGAGAAAGAATAACTTCGTACTATCGGCACCGATAAAAAAAGAGTTGACCGATAACAGTACCGGTAGCTGATTTACCGATAAGGGGAATGTGTCCCCGTAGAATTTGTAGTAGGTGTAGGTATAAGTGGTGACATAACAAGAGAGATGGAGGATAAAACTTGAGGAGACATCAGAGAGACAAGGTGGTGGTACACATGGTGATTGTTTTAGATGGAAGAATGAGACAGTCGAGACACTATTTTTATCGCACTAAAGAAAATTTCACTTGTTGTGATAAAAGTTAAGAAAGATGAACAAAGAAACAAATACAAAGAACAAGTTTAAGTCAAGCTTATTTAATGCACGCTCCTTTCAAAAGCTTGAGGCTGATTTCACGAAGCAAGTGATCGAAAGAGACCAGTACATCGCTATTTTGGAGGAAGTGTTAAAAGAAAACGGAATCGAGATTCCAGAGGGGAATGTAGATCGCAATTTAAATGTAAAGAGATTAGTTGGCATTGTGAATAGCCTTTTGCAACAAGGAACAGCAGAGGAGATTCAGATTCTTGTTAACAACCAGAAGCATCTCTTAAGAGACAACGACTTTCCTGTCGAGTTCTATGATTTAACAATGTCCACCGAGGTTCCCGTTGAGCGAGAGATCTTTTCTGTTTCCACCGTCTTGTATAACATCTTCCTCCCTTGGAAGGCATTCAACAAGCCAAAGAGAGATATCCACATCATCTCCAACCTCACTGGAAGAATCTTACCTCGCAAGATGACTTTATTGATTGGTCCTCCAGGTTCAGGGAAGTCAGTGTTGTTGAAGGGTCTAGCAGGTCGTCTGAGAGGCTTGGGAGGAGCAAAGATCAGTGGAGAGGTGTACTATGATGGAGACAATTTGAAGTCAGGAAAATTCTTGTTGGGCAAGGTGTCAGACTACATCGAACAAGGCGATACTCATGAAGCGGTTCTTACGGTGGATGAGACAATGAAATTTGCATGGCAGTGCACAACAGGAGGCAATCATTCTTATGGACTTGCGAAAGACGACGAATCGGCGGAAGTACTCAACAAAGATGATGAGCATATGGTCCATGTGACAAATGTCTTGACTGCATTAGGTTTAACCGGTTGTAAAGATACTTATGTAGGTGATCAAATGATTCGAGGAGTTTCAGGAGGACAGAAGCGACGTGTCACTATAGGTGAAATGCTGGTCATTCCTCGTCCTGTAAGGTTTTCACAATCATCTTTTTAACTTTACTTACCCCTTTTTCAACTGTTAGGTAAAATTTATGGATTGTATCACAAATGGGTTAGATACAGCAACTGCTTATGACATTATCCGAGCGATTCGAGTAATAAACCAGAGTCTTGGTACGACGAATTTGATTTCATTACTTCAGGTAAGATCGATGCTGTTCTTTCCTTACCTTACTGCAACTAATTTTATTCATTTCAACAGCCTCCTCCAGATGTCTATCGCCTCTTCGATGAAATCATTCTCCTCTGTGAAGGTCATATCATCTATCAAGGCCATAGAGAGAGTGCCTTACCTTACTTCGCCTCCTTGGGCTACATCTGCCCTGATCAGATGGACGAGGCAGACTTCTTGCAGGAGTTGCCCACCACAGAAGGACGAAGATTCGTGAAGGTGCGACCTCGCATCATTCCTCACACATCAGTAGCATTGGCGACAGCATGGAAGTCATCGAAGATGTATGCAGATATGTTAGCAGAAATGAAGTATGCGAGTGGATCAGATGCGGTACGACTTTCAACAACGAATCCTAAGAAATGGCATCCAGATCAACTTGAGCCATATGCATCGAAGAGTATGTGGTTCTACCTGAAGCTGAATAGTATCCGTCAAATGAAGGTTTTGGTTCGAGACTCGACCTTCCTTGCAGCAAGATTAGGCCAGTGTTTGCTTATCGGGGCGATCACGGGATCCTTATTCTCCAACATTGATAAAAAGGATTTTTCAACCATGAATGGATTTCTTTTCGATACCCTCCTCTTTAATACCTTAGGTGGTGTGGCATTGCTCCCTATTCTCTATGCTCAAAAGGCGGTATTCTTCAAGATGAAGGATGAACTGTTTTTTCCAACGTGGTCATTTACTGTTGCACAGAATCTATCTTTGATTCCTTTGCAGATAGTGGAAAGTATATTATACGGAACGATTGTTTATTGGTCTGCTGGTCTTTCAGAACAAGAGGACGGATCAAGGTTCTTTACCTTTATACTCATTTCTCTTATGTTTGCTCTTGTCACTGCACAAATTTTTCGATTAATTTCCTCTCTTGTTCCTTCGGCAAGTGAGGCATTACCATTAGCTGGTATTGATATGGTCGTTATGATTCTCTTTTCTGGTTTCATTCAACCCAAGTCTTTGATATCAGATGGTTGGATTTGGTTTTATTACTTGAACCCGATTTCTTGGGCCTTGAAGGCTGTCACTGTCAATGAGTTCGCTTCCTCCAAGTACGACTTTGAAACATGTGTCAACTTTCCTTCTTGCACAGAGACCAAGAGATTTGGTGATGTAGTGTTAGACCAATACGGCAACCCAACAGAAGAGAAGTGGATCTGGTACTCATTCGCAGTGTTGGTGGCAGAATACATCGGTTTGTTCATAGTTAGTACCTTAGCCCTGGAGTATATTCGAGTAGAACCAGCACCTCCAGCTCCCCCAAGAGAAGAGGATAGCGCGAAGCCATTGAACGTGGACTCGATGAAGGCAATATGGGAGAAGATAGGACGAAACGAGGTAAATGTGGTAAAAGAGGAAAGCAAGGCGAATGAAGATATTGAAGAAGATGAAAGTCTTGGCCGAGTCATCGACTCACATTTTGTTAGCGGTAAAAACAGTGACGACAGCTCTTCTTTGGTGAGAAAGCAGAAGGTGATTCCCATCGGCTCTAACACGGACATCGAAGCAGCTTATGAGGTTGTGCCTACATCTGTCAAAATGTCAGATCGTGACATTGAAGAGCTCGAGTTCGACCAGGTTTCCTTCGCCTTCACTGACATCTGGTACACTGTCACTTTACCCACCAAGGAAGACATCGATCTGCTGAAGGGAGTGAATGGATACTTCGAGCCTGGCACCATGACAGCGTTGATGGGGTCATCAGGAGCAGGCAAGACGACTTTGTTGGATGTGTTGGCAGGTCGAAAGAACACAGGAGTGGTAAAAGGTCAGATGTTTTTGAATGGAGTACCAAAGGTGGAAGGGTACTTCAGAAAGATCATGGGATATGTGGAGCAATTTGACACGTTGTCTCCAAAAAGCACTGCAAGAGAGGCGATCGAGTTCTCAGCAGCCTTGCGTTTGGCCTCTAATATTACAGAAGAGCAGAGAGTAAAGTGGGTGAACTCAGTGTTGGCAATGTTGGACTTGGAGCCAATCGAGAATGACTTGGTATGTGAGAGTTGTCTATCGAGTGTTGGTTCTAATTTTAATCCTCTTCGTTCTTTGATGTAGATCGGGATGATGGGTGCAGGCGGAATGAGCTTCGAACAGAGAAAGCGTGTATCTATTGGATTAGAACTGGCTGCCAATCCCTCCATCTTGTTCTTGGATGAACCCACAACAGGTTTAGATTCTTTGGCTGCTCAATCTCTTGTTCGCAACATCCGAAAGATCGCAGCATCAGGTCGATCAGTTGTCTGTACGATCCATCAGCCTTCTACAGTGATCTTCAACTCGTTTGACTCGTTGTTGTTACTGAAGAGAGGAGGACAGACTGTATTCTTCGGTAATCTTGGTGAGAACTCTTCTAAATTGATCGAGTTCTTTGAGAATGCACCTGAAGTGAGTCCGATGCCAATGAATGTGAACCCGGCGACATGGATGTTAGACATCATCGGAGCAGGCACAGCAGCGGCGGCTGCTTCAGCGGCAGGAGGATCAGGCGGTATCGACTATGCAGCACATTACGCCAACTCAACATTAGCGAAGGTGAATCTATTGCATTTGGAGACATTGATCACCCCGAATGAAGGATCTAAGAGAATGAATGATGCGGAAATCGAGAAGCATAATTCATTCGAATACAATGCTTCGTATTGGACACAGTTCATGTTGTTGATGAAAAGAATCGCGTTGACGTATTGGAGAACTCCGACATATTCCTTTATTCGGATTATCACTAGTGTTCTTATTGCCTTAATCTTTGGTTCAGCGTTTCCTCAGCAAGAATATTCTACTTATGTCGCAACCGTTTCCCGCGCTGCAGTGATATTTGTTACCTCATTATTTACTGGTCTTCTGGCAATGATTTTAGTTCAACCAGTGTTTACTGCAGAGCGCCCGGCCTTTTATCGCGAACAACAGTCTCAAATGTACGCTGTCTGGATGTATGCCTTGACCATAGTTTTGATTGAGGTATAGTGCTTTCTTATTTTAACTCTTCGCATTTAATGGTCAATTTTTATTTTCAAAGATTCCCTATGTACTCTTGTCATCTCTCGCATTTACTTTGCCATTCTTCTATATTATTGGTTTCGATTACATGGGAGATACAACAGAGAAGTTCTTTTGGTATTGGTTCTTTAATTTCTTACTTCAAGGATCAATGTTATTCTTAAGTGACTTTTTTGTTGCCTTAACACCAAATGAGCAGACAGCACAAGGTAAGTTAGAAGTCTGAATTTTCTTTCCCTATAAATAATGTTCTTATCAGTGCTTGGTGGTTTGTTTAATACTCTGGGCGGGCTATTTTGTGGTTTCTTGATTGCGGAGCAGAAATTTCCTACTTTCTGGCTGTTTATGTATTGGTTGAATAATTTCCACTACGCACTAGAGGGATTGATTATGTCACAGTTTAAAGATGATACAACTCCTATTAAGACTTTGAATGGTGAAGTAATGACAGCAGAAGATTACATGACATCAGAGCAATTCAGCACATGGTCTTATGACCATATTGGCTATGATGTCTTGGGATTGGGCGTGTATCTATTTGTAGCAATGTAAGCATCTTTGTTTATAACAATTTTGAATCCTGCATCTCATGAAACTTACCTTTCTCATAATAGTTCTGGTATGTACTTAAGTTTGGCTTATCTCAGACATGATAAGCGTTAGGAGAGACCAAATGGGTTCTTTGGTAAATAAAATACAATTTAGTGAGAAGCATCAACATCGTGAACTTGTTGCCTTTTTAAATACATCTCCCCCCAATTTTAGTTCATTTCAAATCTTTTCAGTTCAATAAAAATTTTTTGCCTTTTAAATTAAAAAAATTTAGAATCAATAGGCTCAAATAGGAAACGATGGAAGTATTTTCCGGATAGAAAGATTGACATTCTGGACATTCTTTAATTTGCTCAAAGCAGACTTTTTCCTTTTGGCAGTCAATAACAGACTTTCGAATATATTTCTACTACAGTTGATTTTTGTCATTTACTATTTTAGTGATTCCTAAATTCAAATTTGGATAATTTTAAAGCTGAGAATCAATTCCGTTTTTGAAATTTTCGAAAAAACGACCGTGTTTCGTGAAAAACGGTTAAAACGGTGGACAAGAAAAAATTTGGGGAAATTCCCTTATTTCCTATTTGCATTGATAAATTAGGAGAGTGGCTGAAGGGAGTGAAATTAGGTGAGCGAAGTCTGCAGGGAGTGGAATTAAGTGGACATGGACTGAAGTGAAGGGGCTGAAATGGTACTTGATGAATTCATTTTGTCGACAATCAATCAACAAAGGCTTCTCTGCTTGATGGTCCTCCTCCTCAATCGATCATGAGATCATGAGATTTGATACTCCTCTGTGCAAATTTCTGATATGTCTTGAATTTTCAAATGAAACAAGAGACAGGGGAGGCAACTAAAGCCTTCATTATCATCCTTTGCGCTACTTTCTCTGGTCATGTTTGAGGAAGTTTAATTTCTATCACAAAAATAGTTTGATGCACTCCCCAACAAAATACTTGGTCGATTACAGATTTCAATGCGGTGAATCCTATTCTGGTAATTTAGAGAAAACAAAGAAAACTCGAACCAGTTAAATGATCCATTACACTGAAAGGATGCATTATTAATCAAAGTCTTGAAATCGAGTCCACACAGCTAATCTATCCTTTCTGCTTTGGATTAACATGCAAACTTTAATTCGATGAATTAGGTCTTAAGTGGTAATAGAATCGTTTTAGCTTATCTTCATTCCAATTTTTATGACCTTTCTCTCCTGATGATGGTGATGATGTATTTTTGCTCTGTACAAGTACTAGTAAAGCAATCACTCATTAAAGAACACTTCCATATTAATATTTTACATCTGTGGTGTATTATTTCGTCTAAAAGAACTCACATCTTTGCTCTTTCGTTTTACACATGGTTATCACATGGACGAAGGGGTGATTTAAGGAATCGTGAGGGTAATCACCACTGCTGTTCCAATGGAGTTCTCCATAATTTAATTGCGAAAAGCAAATCGAGTGACTGACGTTTTGTGATTGGAGGAAAATGTCTAAAGATTCGAACCCAAACAACAAGCTTAAGCCAAGCTTGTTTAGCGCACAATCCTTTCAAAAGATTGAAACTAACCTAACAAAGCAGGTGGTTGAAAGAGATCAGTACATCGCTGTATTGGAGGAAGCACTTCATGAGCAGGGGATAGAGATTCCTGAAGCCCATATAGATCGAGATCTGCATGCAAAGGAGGGCCACATCAAGAATGGCTTATTGCAACAAGGAACAGCTGAGGAAATTCAGATCCTTATTAACAATCAGAAGCAGTATTTGCGCGATAATGACTTTCCTGTCGAGTTCTATGATTTAACAATGTCCACCGAGGTTCCGGTTCAGCGAGAGATCTTCTCAATCTCAACCATCCTGTACAACATCTTCCTCCCTTGGAAGGCGTTCAACAAGCCAAAGAGAGATATCCACATCATCTCCAACCTCACTGGAAGAATCTTACCTCGCAAGATGACTTTATTGATTGGTCCTCCAGGTTCAGGGAAGTCAGTGTTGTTGAAGGGTCTAGCAGGTCGTCTGAGAGGCTTGGGAGGAGCAAAGATCAGTGGAGAGGTGTATTATGATGGAGACAATTTGAAGTCGGGGAAATTCTTGTTGGGCAAAGTGTCAGACTACATCGAACAAGGTGATACTCATGAAGCGGTTCTTACGGTGGATGAGACGATGAAGTTTGCATGGCAATGCACGACAGGAGGTAATCACGCTTATGGGCAAGCTAAAGACAATGAGTCAGCAGAAGTTCTCAACAAAGATGATGAGCATTTCGCTGCGGTAAACAATGTGCTTACGACATTAGGTTTAACCGGTTGCAAAGACACATATGTTGGAGATCAAATGATTCGAGGAGTTTCAGGGGGACAGAAAAGACGTGTCACTATAGGTGAAATATTGGTTATTCCTCGACCTGTAAGCTTTCTCGAACTGTTGCTTCTTATTCTCATCTTTCCGTAGGTAAAATTTATGGATTGTATAACGAACGGTTTAGATACAGCGACTGCTTATGACATCATCCGAGCGATTCGAGTATTAAATCAGAGTACTGGGTTAACAAACCTGATTTCTTTGCTGCAGGTATAGCCGCTATTTTGTGATGCCCTCCTGAATGCTTATTCATTTCAACAGCCTCCTCCTGATGTCTATCGCCTCTTCGATGAGATCATTCTCCTCTGTGAAGGACACATCATCTACCAAGGCCATAGAGAGAGTGCTTTACCTTACTTCGCCTCCTTGGGCTACATCTGCCCTGATCAGATGGATGAAGCAGATTTCTTGCAGGAGTTGCCCACCACAGAAGGACGAAGATTCGTGAAGGTGCGACCTCGCATCATTCCTCACACATCAGTAGCATTGGCGACAGCATGGAAGTCATCGAAGATGTATGCAGATATGTTAGCAGAAATGAAGTATGCGAGTGGATCAGATGCGGTACGACTTTCAACAACGAATCCTAAGAAATGGCATCCAGATCAACTTGAGCCATATGCATCGAAGAGTATGTGGTTCTACTTGAAGCTGAATAGTATCCGCCAAATGAAGGTTCTAGCTCGGGATAATACTTTCCTTATAGCAAGGCTAAGTCAATGTTTATTGGTGGGAGCTATCGCCGGCTCATTGTTCTCCAACATCGATAAAGAAAATGTATCAACCATGAATGGATTCTTATTCAATACAGTTCTTTTTAACGCTTTAGGATCCTTTGCTTTGCTGCCAATTCTATACGCGCAAAAGGCAGTATTCTACAAGATGAAGGATGAATTGTTCTTCCCAACATGGACTTTCACCCTTGCTCAGAACTTTTCTTTAATGCCTTTGCAGATAGTTGAAAGTGTGTTATATACAACAATTGTCTATTGGTCTGCTGGTCTTTCAGAACAACAGGATGGATCGAGATTCTTTACTTTCATCCTGATTTCATTCTTGTTTGCGCTTGTGATTGCTCAACTCTTTCGATTGATTTCCTCTCTCGTTCCGTCTCCCAGTGAAGCCTTACCCTTGGCTGGTATTGACTTAGTGATTATGATTCTCTTTTCTGGTTTCATTCAACCTAAGTCTTTGATATCTAATGGTTGGATCTGGTTTTATTACCTCAATCCCATTGCATGGGCCTTGAAGGCTGTGACCGTCAATGAGTTCGCGTCTTCCAAGTATGATTTCCAGACATGTGTCAACTATCCTTCTTGCACAGAGACCAAGAGATTTGGGGATGTGGTGTTGGACCAATACGGCAATCCTACAGAAGAGAAGTGGATCTGGTACTCATTCGCAGTGTTGGTAGCAGAATACATCGGTTTGTTCATTGTGAGTACTTTAGCTCTGACATATATTCGAGTAGAACCAGCACCTCCAGCTCCACCAAGAGAAGAAGATAGTGCAAAGCCATTGAACGTGGATTCGATGAAGGCAATATGGGAGAAGATAGGACGAACAGAGGGAAGAGACGAACAGAAGCAGAGAAATACCAGACAAGAGTCAAAGGCAAACAATGCAGGAGAAGATGAAGTTCAGGGTGTTGAGGAAGCTGATGAATCTGACCGAACGAATGCGGGCAACGGTAGAAACAGTGACGATAGTCCTTCTGTGAGAAAGCAGAAGGTGATTCCCATCGGCTCAAATGCTGATATCGAAGCCGCTTATGAAGTTGTGCCTACATCTGTCAGAATGTCGGATCGTGACATCGAAGAACTTGAGTTCGACCAGGTTTCCTTCGCATTCACTGACATCTGGTACACTGTCACTTTACCCACCAAGGAAGACATCGATCTGCTCAAGGGAGTGAATGGGTACTTCGAGCCTGGCACGATGACCGCGTTGATGGGATCATCAGGAGCAGGGAAGACGACTTTGTTGGATGTGTTGGCAGGTCGAAAGAACACAGGAGTGGTGAAAGGTCAGATGTTTTTGAACGGAGTACCAAAAGTGGAAGGATACTTCAGGAAGATAATGGGTTATGTAGAGCAATTCGACACTTTGTCTCCAAAATGCACACCTAGAGAATCCATCGAGTTCTCAGCAGCCTTGCGACTGGCCTCTAATATTACAGGAGATAAGAGAGAAAAGTGGGTGAACTCGGTGTTGGCAATGTTGGACTTGGAGCCAATCGAGAATGATTTGGTAAGGGAGAGTTGTTTGTCAAATCTAGGTTCTTTTTGTCATCTTCTTCGTTCTTTGATGTAGATCGGGATGATGGGTGCAGGCGGAATGAGCTTCGAACAGAGAAAGCGTGTGTCTATTGGATTAGAACTGGCTGCCAACCCTTCGATCTTGTTCTTGGATGAGCCCACAACAGGTTTAGATTCTTTGGCTGCTCAATCTCTTGTTCGCAACATCCGAAAGATCGCAGCTTCAGGCCGCTCTGTTGTGTGTACGATCCATCAGCCTTCTACAGTGATCTTCAATTCCTTTGACTCGTTGTTGTTGCTGAAGAGAGGAGGACAGACGGTGTACTTCGGTAATCTTGGGGAGAACTCTTCCAAATTGATCGAGTTCTTTGAGAATGCACCTGAAGTGAGTCCAATGCCAATGAATGTGAACCCAGCGACATGGATGTTAGACATCATCGGAGCAGGCACAGCAGCGGCGGCTGCTTCAGCGGCAGGAGGATCGGGCGGTATCGATTATGCAGCACATTACGCCAACTCGACATTAGCGAAGGTGAATCTATTGCATTTGGAGACATTGGTCACCCCAAATGAAGGCTCTAAGAGAATGGATGATGCGGAAATCGAGAAGCACAATTCATTCCAATACAATGCTTCGTCATTAACACAGTTCATGTTGTTGATGAAGAGAATCGCGTTGACGTACTGGAGATCCCCAATGTACTCATTTGTGCGCCATTTTACTTCGTTATTAGTTGCTTTAATCTTTGGTTCAGCTTTCCCTCAGCAAGAATATTCTACCTATGTCGCTGCTGTTTCTCGTGCTGCTGTGATCTATGTGACAGCCTTATTCACTGGTATCTTAGCTATGATTTTAGTTCAACCTGTGTTTGCTGCTGAGCGTCCGGCCTTCTATCGCGAGCAACAGTCGCGCATGTACTCTGTTTGGATGTATGCCTTAACGTTAGTCTTGATTGAGGTAAGTAGTGCTCGCTCGTTATATATGATTATTTGTAAGAACTATTTCTCTTTCTAAGATTCCTTATCTGCTCGTATCATCATTAGCATTCGTATTACCATTCTTCTATATTGTTGGATTTGATTATTTAGGAAATACAACAAATAGATTCTTTTGGTATTGGCTATTTAACTTCTTTTATCAAGCATCAATGTTATTCTTGAGCGAGCTATTCGTTGCTTCCACTCCTAATGAGCAAACTTCACAAGGTCAGTTCAATTGTTTCTCCCTTATGTTTTCGTATGTCTTACTGGTCGTTTCCATTATTGTAGTTTTGGTTGGTCTCTTTAATACTGTTTCTGGTTTATTTTGTGGTTTCTTGATCGCAGAACAAAACTTCCCAACTTTCTGGTTGTTTATGTATTGGTTGAATAACTTGCATTATAACTTAGAAGGATTGATTATGTCACAGTTCAAGGGTGATACAACACCTATCACTACTTTGAATGGTGAAACAATGACAGCAGAAGAGTATATGACAACAGAGCAGTTCAGCACATGGACATATGGTCATATTGGCTATGATGTATTGGGCCTCGGTGTTTATATTTTTGTCGGAATGTAAGTACTTCTCTATTAACATGATCTTAGATAAATCTCATGTTCTTGTCTTTCTTCTCTTCATGTTAGTTCTGGTATGTACTTAAGCTTGGCTTACCTCCGCCATGATAAGCGTTAGGGAGAATATGGGGGAAAGATAGAAGGTTAGCTAGGTTTCCAGTTCTATTCATGATCTATGTACTGTATTTCATTTCAAGCTTTAAAAGCTATTCATTCCATTGAGGATTTATTTGACACGAATAGTAAATAGAAGTACTTTACACTAATGTAGGTAAAATGTAAAAAGAAATAAAAAATTAATTAGAATTTATCAAAGATAACAACAAATCAAATAAACTACAAATAAATGGCTTCTAAGTATTAAAACTATAGCATCATCTTATTGTATTATTTTTAGTATACTAGTATTGAGTGTAGTGCATTTGATCTAAAATTGAGGGAAGAGTGTATCTATCTTTTGTATACTATAGTGTATATTGCTTATTTAGTGTATGGAAAGGGACAACATGAATTATCACGAGAAAAAGGTTGGTATATAGTGTAGTTGGGAGAAAGTATAAAGTATTGTTTGTAATGTGTCATTAGAGAAATGATTCTCGATATTAATCAGAACAAAGTTCAACACAAGATAAAAGAAGAAAGATGGAAGATAGGAAAACAATCAGAGGGAATCCTTTCATTATCTATTCTATGTAAGACTTCTCATCTTCCTACCGCATTTGAATAGATGAGTGAATAGAATGTGTTTTAATCCTATTCTTATTTTATGCACTTAACTCTTCACCATTATCATGTACAATTAATTCTACACCACTCGTACTTTTCACTGAGACTGATCCAACTTCTTTTTTACTTGATGTTGCATCAGTATATTGAGATTTCTTGGATGAAGAAGGGAGTGCATTATATCTATTCTCTGGTTCATTAATGTAATGATGGAATGCATGAAAGATCACAAACACTGTCCCAATAACAATCATATTCGCCGTTAATACAAAAGTTAAATATGGATTGGCTAAAGTACTTGGATGATTATTTGGTTGTTTACCACATGCATACTCCCATGATGAATCTGTTGATCCATCCCAGTTACTAAAGACACATGCTATCCATGAAACAGCAGATCTATTCCATCCATCTTGATATAATTGTGTTTGTCCCCAAATAGCAAAGTAAACTACATATGGGATGGCAGAAGCCCAAATTACAGCAAAATATGGATCAATACCTCTTAATGCATCCATGTAAGTCACACCATGGTATGGATTCTTCCACTTTCCTGAGGTTTCTTTTGTTGGACATAATGGTACCCATACTTCCCATAGGTATAACCTTGATAAAATCATGATTACAAAAGCTATTCCCCAAGTAATAAATACTGTTAATCCACCTAATCCAGTATCAAGATTATTTGGACCAAAAGAGCTACTTAAAATCCAGCATACACCTTCTGTCTTAGAATATCCATACGCATTACTTGCTGCAACTATTACCACAGGTATAATAGGGTAAAAGAAAGCTAATAATAATTGAGTTAACAAATAGACTGGATGTCGTGTTAGTTCTGTTAATTTATGATGAACGAATAATCGTTCCACTGCCATACATAATAAAATTGCTGAGCATGACATAATGGAATAGTGTAAAATGACTCCTTGTGTAATACATGGTCCTTCATGACGATGCTTTTGCATGATATTGACTGCATTATCAACACACATACGATCTTCAAAGTCATCATATTCAACAAAATTCCATGCTTGTGTGGATGCAACTAAAGCAACAATAGTGTAAGCAAGCATTAAATAGTTCTCTTCCCATATTTTGGTATAAAGAATATAAATTAAAGTAAGCATACCGAAGATAGTACCGGCAATAGGAAAGCTGTTGGCTGCTTTTATATAGCTATGCCATTGAGCTTGGGTCCAAGGAGGACCACCTTTACAAGCAAGGGCACATGCAGTACCTGTAACCCATTGCACCTCATCGTTATTTGGATCGTCTGGGACAACAAACCCTGTGGGGCATGATGTCGCATAGGAAGTCGTATCCGCAGTAGCGTTATAAGTACCATTATTAGGTGAAGTAGAAACGGTCAATGTAACACCGAGAGAAGACAAGGCAACAGCAGCAACTACTTGAGTCTTTTCAGGGAAAGCACGTGCACCAACACTTGATGTAGCAGACTTGGCAGTACAATTAATATTTACTCCAGATAAAATGGCAGCACATTGTTGAACGAAATTCGTACAAACATCATAAGCAGGATATTGTGGAAGAGTCAAAGAATATGACACTAATGTCGAAAGACTTTGTGGTAAACTTTGAGGACTAATTCCATTTTCAATAATTACTTCATACAAGGTTACTTGCACAGGATTAAAATAAGCTGAATAGCAGACATATTGTTTAAATGCCTTTCTACATTCATCAGTAACAAAAGGTGGGAATGTTGGTATATTACTCTCTACAGCAGCATCAAGTAAGTAACGTGGCATGCCATCAGATTGAATGACAGCGTAAGAACTATTAAATATGTTACCATAAGGGGTAAAGTAAGTGCTTCCTACAAATCCATCGCATGGTCCACCATTATTCACGTACGGCTGTGTGGCAGCGGAAAAATTACGAGTCGATGGAACGAAGCATTTTCCCAGTGTAGCGTCGGTAACATTCGTGTCATATGTTGATATCTTCAACGACGAATTTGATGTATAGGAATAATCGAATTTCCCAGTGCAAGATGGCAGGCTTCCAGCAACCGTAAGCAAAATATTTACTTGGGTTTGAGTAGTAAAGGGTGTACAAACACTAACACAAGGGCGATAGAAAGGAACTCCAAAGTGAACAGACAAGGCGCTTTGATAAATATCGTAGTTGTAAGTAGTGGGATCCGATGGAACAACGCCTTCATAACACTTCAAATAAAGATTTGAACAGGTTAATCTCACCAGATTATTTAATTCAGTCTGACCTAATTGGAGCAATAATTGAGAAGATAACAAGGATTTCGCCTCCGCTTCTAAAAATTGCGGTGTTAAAGTTGCGAAGGAAAAGTATTGGTAATCAACAACCCCTGCACATGGATTAATCAATCGGTAATTCAAATCCGATGGTAATGTCAAACATTGTCCAGTAGGAAAAGCTGGATTATAAGTTAAGGCACCAACATGATTCCAACAAATGCTTGTCACAAAAACAATCACAAAGGTAAAGAATAACATGAGAAACGATCAATTTCGAATAAATTCTGAAATCAATGATATACTCATACCAAGCTAGCTAGCTCTCTTCGTGCACTTCAAGAAGAAGATCTGGAATCTTTCGTCTAAATCTCTTGTCACCACCTATAGAATCGAAGAGAGCTACTTCAACTTCAATTTAGAAAACTAATAATTTTGAAGTTTTAATTCGAATTTATCGATTCATCAAAACTTTACTTTTAGAAAAAGCGTATTCTTTTTTGAGGGATAACGATGTGCAAGAAAAGAGTGCATCCGCTCACAATCACTTTGCACATTTTCATTGCACATCATTGGCCACGAAAGGGGTTACAGAAACAGGAGTGTATATACAGTAAACAAGTTTATTTAGTGATAAAGCAAGAAGGATGAAGTAGCCGTTACATTTTAGAGAACCATTTAAATTTAAATCAATAATGGATTATATGATATCAGGGCAGCTTCAAACACATGATCTTATGTTCAGGAAAATATCAATGAATGAGGTAGATAATGAAAGTTAAGGTTTCAGTTCTATTCATCTTGTTCATCTCTCCTTTAAGAGCTATGCATATCGGCAGAAATGTATGTATTAATAATGTTTGAAATGTATTTAAAGATAAAAGCACTCTGTTTATATTATTTCATTAAAGGTTATTACTAGTAAATTATATTTATTATGATATTGAGGATTGATTGCTATTCGTAGTATGGATATTATAATATTTCATTTTCTTTACTCTATTTTATTCTTTTCATTCTTATATATTGTATGAATTTGATTGATAATATTTTCTTTCTTACATTGTTGGACCAGATTATAAACTGTATTAGTATGAGAGAAGGATGATGTTATCATCCCTCAGATGAAAAATGAAAAATGAAACCTGCTGCAAAGGAAATGAGGAAGAAATATAAAAAACTGCAAAAAAAAGAAAGAAAGAAGAAAAAAAAAAAAAAAAAAAAAAAAAAAAAAAAAAAAAAAAAAAAAAAAAAAAAAAAAAAAAAAAAAAAAAAAAAAAAGAAAGGAAAAAGAGTCATCGAAACAAACCAACGAAACTACTATAACTAAATCCACGACACCACAACACAAAAGAAAAGCAAAAAAAAAAAAAAGCAATCAATGGAAGTTTTGGATGAAACCTAAAGCCAAACAGATAAAAAATACAAAATACGAGAAGGAAGAAGGAAACGAAGACCACACATATGCGATGGCCATCGATTCTTTCTTCCTTTATTTCAATGCACTTAAAGGAGAAAGAGAATATCATTTGAGTGTAAGAAAAACAACAAAAACAACGAGAAAACAACAAGAAAACAACAAAAACAACAATCTTGATCGAGGAAGAAAAACAGATATTAATCTGATTTAATAGATGTCTTTATTCTTGCGATGAGTAGATTTCTTGTTTCTAGTTTTAAATGATCACTTGCCGAATTAATTGGAAAGGAATAGAATTCTTGGGATTCTTCTTCTTTTCATTGGATGATGGTAGTTGTAGTGTAATCCATTGATCTGATTGATCAAGGGAGCTTATTCTAAATAATGGTTTACCTGTGATGAAAGATCTTCTAACACCTGTAATGACATAACTACCCCTATCGATAGTGTTATTACTTGGTCGATGATGATCGCTTGAATTGTGAAGTAATTTAATCTGCCATCCAAAGAGGACAGTAGGATTCCCTTCGGCTTCATCTTTTAATACTTCCGCTAATAGACTCTCGTTTTTATTTTCAGTAGTATTAAGAACATCTAAATTTAAACCTTGCAACATCCTTTGACCTTTATTCGTAAAGCTTGGAAGACCATGATGAATTTTCATGGATTTAGAACGAGGAAACTTTGGAACAATTACACCAGCATCGTCCTTTGATGAGGTAACCGAGATGAAAGATAAAGCTTTCTTGGAGAAAGATTTCGTCTTCTTTCTGGAGAATGATGAAGGAGTTGTTGGCGAACTTGATTCTGTCAATGAATAGGATGAAGTATGAAAAGGAACTAATTGATGAGCATCAGATGACTTTGTATCGATTGCTGTGGGACTGTTTTGATCCGAAGTCATAGAGGAATCACTTGTTCCACGATTTATTGCTTTTGGAGGTGAAGTGATCAATAAACTAGCACGTTTCCCTCTTTTCAGATTATTTCCAACACTCTCCTTATTTTCTCCGCCTTTCCTTTCCTCCTCCTCGTCATGAAGGTATCGAAATGATTCAGGTAAGTCATATTTCATGAATTCAGATACATCACGCTGGGCAACAATTAAATCCTTCAAAACTTCAGGATAGTTTCTTTCAATATTCAATTTGGACGCTGCTTCATTGGCATCTTTCTCGCTAAACGCTTTCGCAAAATTAGCAGAGAGAATTAAATCAGTCATTGAGGTATAAACATATTTAAACTTCTCAATTGCCTCACAAGACGGGAGAATCATATCTAATCCATTAGATAAAGAAATGTCAGCAAATCTTTTGACTAATGCTTTAGGAGACATTGGTGTATTTATTGGATGATTTTTCTCAATTTCTCCATGAGAAAATTCATATTCATGGAAGAAGATTGAAAGGCCTGTAATGATTTGAGCTAATAACTCCTCAAACATCAGTTCACTTGTATCACATTCCAATAAAAGATCTTCATTTAATGCTACATCCACAACATAATTTGTATTATAATTATTACAAACGACATTAAACACCATTGGAAAGATCATCACTTCAGTGTGTGCAGTGGTTGGTGGAGAATAAGGAACATCTTTAGTCGAAGAAACATTCACATAAAGAAAACTTTTCTCAACATCATCGTTCTTCATGAATAATGCTGCAACACTCTTTGGGTGACGACGGTCCTGTTTGGAGCGAAGGGAATAAAATGCCTTCATTAATAGCTTAGGTGTCACTGGTTGAAGTGTTAAGGCTCCATACTCTTTTAAAGGCATTGATTTACTCCATGTCTGTAATTTTAGGAGATATTGTGGAATCTTTTCTCTTTGCTCAGTTATAAATCGTAATTTCGCGAAAAAACTCTCAACAGCAGCGATTCTCTCTTCCTCCTTACTAGAGCCCGTGTCAGCAGTAGAATCAGTCAAGTTACTTACTGTACGAGGTAAAGGTCGATTTTCTTCATCATTTTCAAGGAGTACAGATCGACCTAATTGTGTCGTTGATACTAATTGGACATGAGATTGACCCCAATAACAAGTTTTACAAACTTCCACTTCCTTCGATAAACTAATCCCTTCAACAACCGCTAAATCAATACACTCAGAACAAAAGATATTACCGCATGCTTTACAATGAACTTTCTTCTTATCATCCCCAAAACCGTGAAATAATGAAAGACGTTCGACGGTAAACTCTGTCTGACAGCGCATGCATTGCTGTATATCATCCTTAATAACCCACCCCACCATTTGCTCGTATTCACTACATTGGTTACTTGATATAAAGACGCGTAGAAAGGAATTCTCTTCCACTCTCTCCCTCAGTTCGCTGTTAATACCCTCTCTTCGAATATCTGAAAGAATGAATCCTTCGTTCAGAAATTCTTTCTCTCCATCATGGAAAGCCCGGACCAATCTCTCAAAAGACCAGTTCGACAGCTCTTCCAAAATATTAACAGCTTGAACCACCTCCATTTGAACTAGATCGAAATGGACAAGCTTCTAATCAATTCAACGGCACTCCGCCCTGGTTCGTAAAAACACGATGTTTTGGCGCATGGCGAAATTCATTTGTTATCGGTATGTTGTCGATTTTCAGAAAATTCTTAGTATTTTACGTTAGTAGTTCTAGACCACTACTGTAACACAGTTTTATTGCACATGGTTATCCAAGGCTGAAGGTAGTGGAGTAAAGTAAAGTAACATTCGACTACAGTCATTGAGCAATGGAGGAAGGGGTGAACTTAAGTAAACGTTGAAACCTCAGTGTTTCCACGTCTCTTGCTGGAAACGAAGAAACCACAATTTAATTGCGAAAAGCATTTTAAAGCATTGAAAATTACGAAAACCAGCGAGAGATAGATTCAAATTAGGAAAATGTCCAAAGATACAAAGAGCAAGTTTAAGTCCAGCTTATTTAGTGCACGCTCTTTTCAAAAGCTCGAGGCTGATTTCACGAAACAGGTGATCGAGAGAGACCAATACATAGCTGTTTTAGAAGAAGCCTTGAATGAGCACGGCATAGAGCTTCCCGAAGCCCATATAGATCGAGATTTGCATGCAAAGAGACTAGTCAGCATTGTGAATAGCCTTTTAAAGCAAGGCACAGCTGAGGAGATCCAGATCCTTATTAACAATCAGAAGCAGTATTTGCGCGATAATGACTTTCCTGTCGAGTTCTATGATTTAACCATGTCCACCGAGGTTCCTGTTGAGCGAGAGATCTTCTCAATCTCAACCATCCTGTACAACATCTTCCTCCCTTGGAAGGCGTTCAACAAGCCAAAGAGAGATATCCACATCATCTCCAACCTCACTGGAAGAATCTTACCTCGCAAGATGACTTTATTGATTGGTCCTCCAGGGTCAGGAAAGTCAGTGTTGTTGAAGGGTCTTGCAGGTCGTCTGAGAGGCTTGGGAGGAGCAAAGATCAGTGGCGAGGTGTACTATGATGGAGACAATTTGAAGTCAGGGAAGTTTTTAGTTGGGAAGGTTTCAGATTACATCGAGCAAGGAGATACTCATGAAGCAGTTCTTACAGTGGATGAGACAATGAAGTTTGCTTGGCAGTGCACTACAGGAGGCCATCATTCTTATGGACTTGCGAAAGATAATGAGTCAGCGGAAGTTCTCGACAAAGATGATGAGCATATGGTCCAGGTTACAAATGTCTTGACTACATTAGGCTTAACCAGTTGCAAAGACACTTATGTTGGAGATCAAATGATTCGAGGAGTTTCAGGGGGACAGAAAAGACGTGTCACTATTGGTGAAATATTGGTTATTCCTCGACCTGTAAGCTCTTCATGGATCTATTTTTGGCTTTCATCATTCCATTTTCACTTTTAGGTAAAATTTATGGATTGCATCACGAACGGTTTAGATACAGCAACTGCTTACGATATTATTCGAGCGATTCGAGTAATTAACCAGAGTCTTGGAACAACGACTCTGATTTCGTTACTTCAAGTAAGATGCTCTTCCACTGTTCTTTCCTTGATCTCTTTGTTATCCAATTTCTTTCATCTTCAGCCTCCTCCTGATGTCTATCGCCTCTTCGATGAGGTCATCCTCCTCTGTGATGGTCACATCATCTATCAAGGCCATAGAGAGAGCGCCTTACCTTACTTCGCCTCCTTGGGCTACATCTGTCCTGATCAAATGGACGAGGCAGACTTCTTGCAGGAGTTGCCTACCACAGAAGGACGAAGATTCGTAAAGGTGCGACCTCGCATCATTCCTCACACAGCAGTAGCATTGGCGACGGCATGGAAGTCATCAAAGATGTATGCAGATATGTTAGCAGACATGAAGTATGCGAGTGGATCAGATGCTGTTCGACTTTCAACAACGAATCCTAAGAAATGGCATCCAGATCAGCTGCAACCATATGCTTCCGAGAGCATGTGGTTCTACCTGAAGCTGAACAGTATCCGTCAAATGAAGGTTCTCGTTCGAGACTCGACCTTCCTTGCAGCAAGATTAGGCCAAAGCTTACTTGTTGGAGCTATCGCCGGCTCATTGTTCTCCAACATCGATAAAGAAGATGTCTCAACCATGAATGGATTTTTATTCAATACAATTCTCTTTAGTGCTTTAGGATCCTTTGCTTTGTTGCCTATTCTCTACGCGCAAAAGGCAGTGTTTTACAAGATGAAGGATGAATTGTTCTTCCCAACATGGACTTTCACCCTTGCTCAGAATTTTTCTTTAATTCCGTTACAAGTGGTTGAAACTACATTATATACATTAATTGTCTACTGGGCTGCAGGACTTTCAGACCAACAGGATGGATCAAGATTTTTCACTTTTATCTTGATTTCTTTAACTTTCGCCCTTGTTATTGCGCAGCTCTTTCGATTAATTTCCTCTCTTGTTCCGTCTCCTAGTGAAGCCTTACCCTTGGCTGGTATTGACTTAGTGATTATGGTTCTCTTTTCTGGTTTCATTCAACCCAAGTCTTTGATATCTAATGGTTGGATTTGGTTCTATTACCTCAATCCCATTGCATGGGCCTTGAAGGCTGTCACCGTCAATGAGTTCGCTTCCTCCAAGTATGACTTCCAAACATGTGTCAACTATCCTTCTTGCACAGAGACCAAGAGATTTGGTGATGTGGTGTTGGATCAATACGGTAATCCAACAGAAGAGAAGTGGATCTGGTACTCATTCGCAGTGTTAGTGGCAGAATACATCGGTTTGTTCATTGTCAGCAATTTAGCTCTGGCATATATTCGAGTAGAACCAGCACCTCCAGCTCCACCAAGAGAAGAGGATAGTGCAAAGCCATTGAACGTGGATTCAATGAAGGCAACATGGGAGAAAATTAACTATGACCAAGGAAAGGGTAATAGAAAGACACAGGAATCAAAGTCTTCTAAAGAGGATGACATTGAAGAGATTGAGGAGACTGAGAGGGCTACCGGAGTCGTAGAGTTGCATGCCAGTAACGGTAGAAACAGTGACGAGAGTCCATCTGTGAGAAAGCAAAAGGTGATTCCCATCGGCTCTAACGCGGACATCGAAGCAGCTTATGAGGTTGTGCCTACATCTGTCAAAATTTCAGACCGTGACATTGAAGAACTCGAGTTCGACCAGGTTTCCTTTGCATTCACTGACATCTGGTACACTGTCACTTTACCCACCAAGGAAGACATCGATCTGCTGAAGGGAGTGAATGGGTACTTCGAGCCTGGCACGATGACAGCGTTGATGGGATCATCAGGAGCAGGAAAGACGACTTTGTTGGATGTGTTGGCCGGTCGAAAGAACACAGGAGTGGTGAAAGGTCAGATGTTTTTGAATGGAGTACCAAAGGTGGAAGGGTATTTCAGAAAGATCATGGGATATGTGGAGCAGTTCGACACATTGTCTCCAAAATGCACCCCTAGAGAATCTATCGAGTTCTCAGCAGCTTTACGCTTGGCCTCGAATATTACAGGAGAGCAGAGAGTCAAGTGGGTGAACTCGGTGTTAGCAATGTTGGATCTGGAGATTATCGAGAATGACTTGGTAAGCGAGAGTAGTTGATTGTGTTTTGATTCCCTCTTTTCTCATTGCTTTTTGCTCGTTGATAGATCGGTACACTGGGTGCAGGTGGAATGAGCTTCGAACAGAGAAAGCGTGTGTCTATTGGATTAGAGTTGGCTGCCAATCCCTCTATCTTGTTCTTGGATGAACCCACAACAGGCTTAGATTCCCTCGCTGCTCAATCCCTTGTTCGCAACATCCGCAAGATCGCAGCATCAGGTCGATCAGTTGTCTGCACGATCCATCAGCCTTCAACAGTGATCTTCAATTCCTTTGACTCGTTGTTGTTGCTGAAGAGAGGAGGACAGACGGTGTACTTTGGGAATCTTGGGGAGAACTCTTCTAAATTGATCGAGTTCTTTGAGAATGCACCTGAAGTGAGTCCGATGCCAATGAATGTGAACCCAGCGACATGGATGTTAGACATCATCGGAGCAGGCACAGCAGCGGCGGCTGCTTCAGCGGCAGGAGGATCGGGCGGTATCGATTATGCAGCACATTACGCCAACTCGACATTAGCGAAGGTGAATCTATTGCATTTGGAGACATTGGTCACCCCAAATGAAGGCTCTAAGAGGATGGATGATGCGGAAATCGAAAAGCATAATTCCTTCCAATACAATGCTTCGTATTGGACACAGTTCACGTTGTTGATGAAGAGAATTGCCCTGTCCTATTGGAGAAATCCGACATATTCCTTTGTTCGTCATATCACTTCGTTGCTTATTGCTTTGATTTTTGGTTCAGCTTTCCCTCAGCAAGAGTACTCTACCTATGTTTCTGCTGTATCTCGCGCTTCAGTCATTTATGTGACAGCCTTATTTACTGGTATCTTAGCGATGATTTTAGTCCAGCCGGTCGTTTCTGCTGAACGTCCTGCCTTCTATCGTGAACAGCAATCAAGAATGTATGCTATTTGGATTTATGCTTTGACATTTTTCCTGATTGAGGTAAGGGGATTTGATATTTTCTGCTTTGAAATCTTCTTTAATTTCCATTATTCTCTTTTTTGTTACAAAGATTCCTTATTTGGCTCTATCAGCCATTTCATTCGTGCTCCCATTCTTCTATATTGTTGGATTTGATTATTTAGGAAATACGACAAAAAAGTTCTTGTGGTGGTGGTTCTTTAACTTCTTTTATCAAGCATCAATGTTATACTTAAGCGAATTTTTTGTTGCTTTAACTCCTAATGAACAAACTGCACAAGGTAAACAAGATAGACTATTCTTTACATAATTGTGTATCTTACCACTTTCTCTTTTCAGTTTTGGCTGGTCTCTTTAATACTGTTTCTGGTTTATTCTGTGGTTTCTTGATCGCAGAACAAAACTTCCCAACTTTCTGGTTGTTTATGTATTGGTTGAATAACTTGCATTATAACTTAGAAGGATTGATTATGTCACAGTTCAAGGGTGATACAACTCCTATCAAGACTTTGAATGGTGATATTACGACAGCAGAAGAGTATATGACAGGAGTACAATTCAGCACATGGACATATGGTCATATTGGCTATGATGTATTGGGCCTCGGTGTTTATATTTTCGTTGGAGTGTAAGTTTCTTTTCTATAATTTGATGAATCAAATCTCTTATTCTTCTTTCCTTTGTTCATAGTGCTGGCTTTTATCTATGCTTGGTCTACCTTCGACATGATAAGCGTTAGGAGGATAAACTTAAGATTCCTTCATTATATTGTAATATATACTCTCACTCATTCATTCAATTTGATTCATTCACTTCCAAATCTTTTCGTATGTAGTTAGTATACATTTGTTTGTTTTTGGTTACTTTTCTTTTCTCTAGATATATATAACATCCAAAGTTTTTTCAAAAGGAGAAGATAGATATAGTACAGTAATAATTTTTGATTCAATAAATATATAAATAAAATATTGATAATAGCATACTTATATAATAACATAGAAGAAGACTCTATAATAGAGTTTTATATGTTAGCCTGACTGTTCTGTCCCAGAAAGATGTTAGGTTACAGAACGGTCAGGCTAACATATAAAACTCTACTATAATGTTCTTATTATTATGTTACTGTAGAAATTTTCATGTTAGTATTAGAAGTCTTATCATTAGTGCTTCTTTTAAAGTATGTAGCAGTAGTTCTTTTTTTTTGTAGCAAAAAGAATAAAAGTAATGAAAGAGGTTAAAACATATAGTCATAAGAACTATATCTATTATTCTTTTAATATGATGATTTCCTTACAAAAAGAAAGAAACATGTTTCATCGTCATGAGATGTTTTGTGTTGTTTGTATTTAAAATGTTTGAAAATAACATCCTCTTCCAAATACTTTTTTTGATGCCTCTTAATCTTCCCTGTAGTGCTTAGCGTTTATCATGGCGAATATAAGTCAAACATAGATACATTCCAATTCTACGAAGAAAAAGAAAATTAATAAATGCATTATTAGCAAAAACGATACTGTACTCTTCCACTTACATGCAAATGGAGATATAAAGACAAAGGGCTAATACATCATAACCAACATGATCATAGCTCCAGGTAGTAAACCTCACATTGAAGATATAATCTTCAGCTGTGGTAATATCCCCGGTTAACGTAGAAATAAGAGTTGTATCATCATTAAACTGTGTCAAAGTCAATCCTTCAAAAGCATAATGAAGAGGATTTAACCAATACATAAATAACCAAAAAGTTGGCATATTCTGCTCAGCGATTAAGAAACCAGCAAATAAACTATTCAAAGTATTAAATAAACCACCTAATACTATAGACAAAGCAATGAACAATCAATAGAGTGAGGAATAAATTGTGTAACTTACATTGTGCTGTTTGAGGATTTGGTGTTAAAGAAATAAGAAATTCACTGACAAATAATAATGTTCCTTGATATAAAAAATTATAGAACCAATACCAAAAGAATCGTTCCGTTGTATTTCCAATATAATTAAATCCAACAATATAGAAGAAAGGTAATGTGAAAGATAAAGAAGCGAGTAGGAGATAAGGGATCTATATTATCAATCGATATTAGAATAAATCGTGGAAAATTGCGAGGAAATAAGAAATTTCTTACCTCGACTAAGACTAACGTTAGCACATAAACCCATACAGCATACATTCTTGACTGTTGTTCACGATAAAAGGCAGGCCGCTCAGGAAAAAGCACAGGACCAACGAGAAACATTGATAAGATTCCACAAGCTAACGCAGTGAAGTAGATTACAGCACTACGAGAAAGTACGGCAATATAAGTTGAATACTCTTGCTGAGGGTAGGCTGAACCAAAGATCAAAGCGATGAGCAAACATATGAAATGACGAACAACGGAGTAATTAGGAGTTCTCCAATAGGTCAGGTGAATTCTTTTCATTAGTAGGAGAAATTGAGTCATGTACGACGCATTGTATCGGAAGGAATTCAATTTTTCCAATTCTGTGCCATCAATCATACGAGATCCTTCATTTGGAGTCATCAATGTCTCCAAATGCAACTGGTTTACCTTTGCTAGGGTTGAGTTTGCATAATGTGCTGCATAGTCGATACTGTTCGGTCCTTCTGCCGATGTTCCTGCTCCTATAATGTCTAACATCCATGTCGCTGGATTGACATTCAATGGTATTGGATTTACTTCAGGTGCATTCTCAAAGTACTCGATTAAATTCGATGACTTTTTGCCGAGATTTCCGAAGAATACAGTACGTCCACCTCTCTTCAACAACAACAATGAGTCAAAGGAGTTGAAGATCACTGTGGAGGGCTGATGGATAGTGCACACAATAGATCGACCTGATGCTGCGATTTTACGGATGTTGCGAACAAGAGATTGGGCAGCGGATGAATCCAAGCCTGTTGTGGGCTCATCCAAGAACAAGATCGAAGGGTTGGCAGCTAGCTCTAATCCAATAGACACGCGCTTTCTCTGTTCGAAGCTCATTCCGCCTGCACCCATTATGCCAATCTAAATCAATAAATAAGCAAGTAATCATTATTAATTTCAAACCTACACTGAATCAACAATATGCTCTTACCAAGTCATTCTCGATGGGCTCCAAGTCCAACATCGACAACACCGAGTTCACCCACTTCACTCTTCGCTCTCCTGTGATATTTGAGGCCAAGCGTAAAGCTGCTGAAAACTCGATCGACTCTCTTGCAGTACTTTTTGGAGACAACGTGTCGAACTGCTCTACATATCCCATGATCTTTCTGAAATACCCTTCCACCTTTGGTACTCCATTCAAAAACATCTGACCTTTCACCACTCCTGTGTTCTTTCGACCGGCCAACACATCCAACAAAGTCGTCTTTCCTGCTCCTGATGATCCCATCAACGCTGTCATCGTGCCAGGCTCGAAGTACCCATTCACTCCCTTCAGCAGATCGATGTCTTCCTTGGTGGGTAAAGTGACAGTGTACCAGATGTCAGTGAATGCAAAGGAAACCTGGTCAAATTCAAGTTCTTCAATTGGGCGATCAGAAACCTCTCCCTCCTCAACTGTAGAGAGTAAAACAGGGGCAACTTCACTGATCGAAAAAGGATGCTCTTCGCCTTTACTGGTTTCCAAAATTGGCAAGAGCTCAATGCTTCTGTCTAGGAAGTTGGCATTTTCTGCATTGCCGTCGTTAGCCTTTGATTCTTCGTCAATTTCCTTCTTGGCCTCTTCTACTTGTGATACAGACTCAGCTTCAATCTTTTCCCACATAAGCTTCATCGATTCTGTATTCAGTGGTTGACCACTTTCCTCATCTCGCGATGGTGCTAGAGGAGCTGGCTCCGAACGAAAGTATTCCAAGGCTAAGGTACTCACTATGAACAGACCGATAAATTCTGCGATCATCACAGCGAAGGAGTACCAGATCCACTTCTCTTCTGTAGGATTGCCGTATTGCTCAAGAACCACATCACCATACCTCTTGGTTTCCGTGCAAGAGGGGTAGTTTGTACAAGTTTGAAAATCATACTTCGATGAAGCAAACTCGTTAATAGTAATCGCTTTCAAGGCCCACGCGAGTGGATTCAGGTAATAGAACCAGATCCAACCATTCGATATCAGTGACTTGGGTTGAATGAAACCAGAGAAGAGGACCATCACTACCAGGATCACTCCACTAACAGGCATAGCCCCGCCCGCTGTCGAAACGACTGATGAAACGAAGCGAAATAACTGTGCAAATGTTATGGAAAAGGCGAGACAAATCAAAATAAACGTCAGAAAGCGAGATCCGTTATATTCACCCGATAGACCAACGGACCAATACACAATAGTGGTGTACAAGATCGTTTCCACAACTTGCAACGGAATCAGCGAGAGAGTTTGTGATAATGTGTAAGTCCAAGTGGGAAAGAATAACTCATCCTTCATCTTGTAGAATACTGCCTTTTGAGCGTAAAGAATAGGAAAAACAGCAAAGAGCCCCAGCATAATAAAAAGTAAGGTGTTATAGAGAAAGCCATTCATGGTTGTGACATTTTCTGTATCCAAGTTTGAAAATAAGGACCCAGCAATTGCTCCAACGATCAAAGCTTGCAGGATTCTAGCTCGAACGTAAATGGCATCTCGAATTAGGATCTTCATTTGTCGAATCACATTTAGCTTCAGGTAGAACCACATACTTTTCGAGGCATATGGTTCTCGGTAATCTTCTTGCCATTGCTTAGGATTCGTTGTTGAAAGTTGCTCTGCATCTGATCCACTGGCATACTTCATTTCTGCTAACATATCTGCATACAGCTTCGATGACTTCCAAGCCGCCGCCAATGCCACCGCCGTGTGAGGGATAATACGAGGTCGCACCTTCACGAATCTTCGTCCTTCAATAGTCGGCAGTTCCTGCAAGAAGTCTGCTTCATCCATACGAGCAGGACATATGTATCCCAAGGAAGTGAAGTACGGTAAAGCACTCTCACGAGGACCTTGGTAGATGATGTGACCTTCGCACAGGAGAATTATTTCGTCGAAGAGGCGGTAGACATCAGGAGGGGGCTTTCGAAAGCAACCGGTAATTGGAAGGAGGATAGAATTACGCATTTCGTACCTGTAACAAGGAGATCAGATAGGTCAAGCCCAGACCTCGATTTAGGACCTTAATAGATCGAACTATGTCGAATGTCGTCGCTGTGTCAAGTCCATTAGAAATTGAGTCCATGAACTTTACCTATAATGGTAATTAATAATGTCAATTTCAGAGCAAAGATAACTCACGGGTCGAGGTGTTACAACCATCTCACCAACTGTAACACGCCTCTTTTGTCCACCAGACACTCCTCGAATCATTTGATCTCCTACCAATGTATCTTTGCTCGCGGTGAGGCTAAATCTCGTCATAACATTATTGACTTTGACAAAGTGTTCATCATCTTCATTCAAAATCTCTGCTGACTTCTCATCCTTCGCTCTGCCATATGCATGATGACCGCCCGTTGTGCACAACCAAGCGAACTTCAGCGTCTCTTCCACTGTCAATACTGCACTGTGAGTATCTCCTTGCTCGATGTAATCTGATACCTTGCCAACTAAAAACTTCCCCGACTTGATATTGTCTCCGTCGTAATACACCTCTCCACTGATCTTCGCTCCTCCCAAGCCTCTCAGACGACCTGCCAGACCCTTCAACAACACTGACTTCCCTGACCCTGAAGGACCAATCAATAAAGTCATCTTGCGAGGTAAGATTCTTCCAGTGAGGTTGGAGATGATGTGTATCTCTCTCTTCGGCTTGTTGAACGCCTTCCAAAAGCAAAAAATGCTGGAGAAAATAGTGGATACAGAGAAGATCTCTCGCTCAACGGGAATCTCAGTGGACATGGTCAAATCATAAAATTCGACTGCGAAGTCATTCTTTCGAACCAGGTGCTTCTGTCTTTCGATCAGCAGCTGAACTTCTTCTGCTGTACCTTTCTGAAGTAAATTACTTAATGAGGTTACAAGCTTTAATGGTTTTAATTCACCATCAACATGGACCTCAGGTAACTCTAGCCCATTGTCACGCAGGACTTGCTCTAGCAGTGCAACGTATTTTTCTCTCTCAGTTGCTTGTTTTATTAATTCTGCCTCTACTTTCCTGTAGGACATGACGCTAAACAAATTCTTTTTGGTTTTGCGTTTCGGACTATCCATCTTTTCCTCGTCAAATTAAAGAAAAATAACAAGATGATTTGTTGATGAATTTTATTCGACAAAATTGTATTAAGTCGCCATTAAAATGTGAACTATTATGCATCAGCTTCCTTCTGTTCAAGAGTTATTCACTCAATCCTCGAATATCTAGCGAAAAAATGGAATGTTCTTTCCTTACATCCTCTTCCCCTCTCACTGTTCAAGAATTTGGCAATCATCCCAAAAAAACAGTCAAAATATGCGATGTGAACTAGTGAGTGGTGTAAAGTTTTAATAAATCTTGAAGTACGGTACCGTTTTTTAAAACGTAAATTTACGGTTAGGGTTTATGTTTGTGTTTGTGTTTGTGTTTCGTCTTCTTTGTTTGTGTTTCGAAGCTGAAGAAGGTTTGGTCAAATTGTTTATTTTAATGAAAGTAATCTTTCGCTCTTTTATGAATGATGTCAAAAACAAATCTATTGTATTCAAAGGGAATCTTAAGTTTATCTATATTACAGCTATTTTCCTTGATAAGATCAGAAAGGGTTCATCGTTTTTAGCGCTTGTCATGACGAATATAGGCGAGACACAAATACATTCCAATACTAAATAAAAATCAAAGAGATCATAAGAAAATATTCACTGCGCAAACAAAAATCATTCACTTACATCCAAGCTGATATATATAGGCACAACGCCATCACATCGTATCCAATATGGTCATAGCTCCAAGTACTAAACCTAACTTCGGTCATATAGTCTTCAGCGGTCATGACATCGCCTGTTAAAGTAGTGATAGGTGTTGTATCATCTTTAAACTGTGACATAATTAATCCTTCTAATGCATAGTGAAGAGGATTCAGCCAATACATGAACAACCAAAACGTTGGGAAGCTTTGCTCTGCAATTAGAAAACCACAGAACAAACTATTCAAAGTGTTGAACAAACCACCCAACACTATGAAATACAGATAAAGTGAAACTAAATAATCAGCTAATTTAGAGGTTACTGTACCTTGTGCTGTTTGAGGATTTGGAGTTAAAGCGGTGAAAAACTCGCTTACAAAGAGCATATTTGCTTGTTGTAGGAAATTGAAAAACCAATACCAGAAGAATCTTTCTGTTGTATTTCCAAGATAATTAAATCCAATTATATAGAAAAAAGGTAAGGTAAATGATAAAGAAGCCAAGAGCAGGTATGGTATCTAAAAGAATATAAACAAGTGCGAAACATAGAAAAACATGCACTTACCTCGATCAAAACTAATGTCAGCGCATACACCCATACTGCATACATTCTGGACTGTTGCTCACGATAAAATACAGGTCGTTCAGGATTAATCACCGGTCCGACAGAGAGCATCGCCAAAATACCACAAAACAAGGTAGTTACGTAGATCACAGCACTGCGAGACATTGCCGCGATATAGGTAGAATACTCTTGCTGTGGGTAAGCTGAGCCAAAGATAAGAGCCAAAAGCAGCGTCATGAGATGTCGGACAACAGAATATGAAGGAGTTCTCCAATAGGTCAGGTGAATTCTCTTCATTAATAAGAGAAACTGAGTCATGTAGGACGAATTATACTGCAGGTTGTTCAGCTTCTCCAATTCTTCATCGTCCATCTTCCTGGAGCCTTCATTTGGAGTCATTAATGTCTCCAAATGCAGCTGGTTCACCTTCGCTAATGTTGAGTTGGCGTAATGTGCTGCATAGTCTACGGTACTCCCAGATCCTCCTGTTGCTGAAACAGCCGCTGCTGCTGTGCCTGCTCCTATAATGTCTAACATCCATGTCGCTGGATTCACATTCAATGGCATCGGACTCACTTCAGGTGCATTCTCGAAGAACTCGATCAAGTTAAAGGCATTCTCTCCAAGATTACCGAAGTACACAGTCTGTCCTCCTCTCTTCAGCAACAGCAATGAGTCAAACGAGTTGAAGATCACTGTAGAAGGCTGATGGATCGTGCACACAATTGATCGACCTGACGCTGCGATCTTGCGGATGTTGCGAACAAGGGATTGAGCAGCAAGGGAATCTAAGCCTGTTGTAGGCTCATCCAAGAACAAGATCGAGGGATTGGCAGCCAACTCTAATCCAATAGACACACGCTTTCTCTGCTCGAAGCTCATTCCTCCGGCGCCCATCGTCCCGATCTAGGTGGAGAGTGAGCAACGCATGATTAGTAACATTAAATTACATTCAATGAACAATATGTTCTTACCAAATCATTCTCGATAATCTCCAGATCCAACATTGCTAACACCGAGTTCACCCACTTCTCTCTGTGCTCTCCTGTAATATTCGAGGCCAAGCGTAAAGCTGCTGAGAACTCGATAGATTCTCTAGGGGTGCATTTCGGAGACAACGTGTCGAACTGCTCCACATATCCCATGATCTTTCTGAAGTATCCTTCCACTTTTGGTACTCCATTCAAAAACATCTGACCTTTCACCACTCCTGTGTTCTTGCGACCTGCCAACACATCCAACAAAGTCGTCTTTCCTGCTCCTGATGACCCCATCAACGCTGTCATCGTGCCAGGCTCGAAGTATCCATTCACTCCCTTCAGCAGATCGATGTCTTCCTTAGTGGGTAAAGTGACAGTGTACCAGATGTCAGTGAATGCGAAGGAAACATGGTCAAATTCAAGTTCTTCAATTGGGCGATCAGAAACCTTTGCACTCGTCGGGATTGCTTCATACGCTGCTTCGATATCAATAGAAGAACCTATGGGAATCACCTTCCTCACAGAAAGAGATGTAGAGCTGTCTTCGTTTTTGTGGCTTGATGTTGAGGGTTGTAATTCAACTACTTTATCATAATTTTCATTCTCCGCTATCGCGTTGTCAATCTTTGATTCTCCATCATCTTCTTTCTTGACATTTGTACCTCGAGATACAGACTCAGCTTCAATCTTTTCCCACATAAGCTTCATCGATTCTGTATTCAGTGGTTGACCACTTTCCTCATCTCGTGATGGCGCTAGAGGAGCTGGTTCCGAACGAATATATTCCAAGGCTAAGGTACTCACTATGAACAGACCGATAAATTCTGCGATCATCACAGCGAAGGAGTACCAGATCCACTTCTCTTCTGTGGGAATTCCGTACTGATCAAGCACTACGTCACCAAATCTCTTGGTTTCCGTGCAGGAGGGGTAGTTTGTACAAGTTTGAAAATCATACCTCGACGAAGCGAACTCGTTAATGGTAATTGCTTTCAAGGCCCAAGCGATTGGATTAAGATAGTAGAACCAAATCCAACCATTCGATATCAGTGACTTGGGCTGAATAAAACCAGAAAAGAGGATCATTACAATTAAATCCATTCCAGAAACTGGCATAGCCCAACTTGCTGTCGAAACTACAGAGGTAATGAATCGGAATAGCTGTGCAAATGTTATCGAAAAGGTGAGACAAATCACTATGAATGTCAAAAAGCGAGATCCGTTATATTCACCCGATAGACCAGCGGACCAATAAACGATTGTAGTATACAAGATTGTTTCAACAAGTTGCAATGGAATCAGCGAAATGGTCTGTGATAATGTGTAAGTCCAAGTGGGAAAGAACAATTCATCCTTCATCTTGTAGAATACTGCCTTTTGGGCGTAAAGAATTGGTAATAGAGCAAAGGATCCGAGAGCAGAGGAGAGCAAAGTGTTGTAGAGAAAGCCATTCATGGTTGTGACGTTTTCTGCGTCGATGTTCGAAAATAAGGACCCAGCAATTGCACCAATTATCAATATTTGGATGAGTCTTGCTTTAACATAAGTTGCATCTCGAATTAAGATCTTCATTTGACGAATAACATTTAACTGTAAGTAGAACCACAAACTTTTAGAAGCGTATGGCTCTTGCTGATCAGGCTGCCAACGCTTTGGGTTTTTCGAGGATAACCGCTCAGCTTCAACTACATCCGCATATTTCATTTCTGCCAACATATCTGCATACAACTTCGATGACTTCCATGCTGTCGCCAAGGCTACTGATGTATGAGGGATGATGCGAGGTCGCACCTTCACGAATCTTCGTCCTTCTGTGGTGGGCAACTCCTGCAAGAAATCTGCTTCATCCATCTGATCAGGGCAGATGTAGCCCAAGGAGGCGAAGTAAGGTAAAGCACTCTCTCTATGGCCTTGGTAGATAATATGACCTTCGCAGAGGAGAATGACCTCATCGAAGAGGCGGTAGACATCAGGAGGAGGCTATCGAAAAGAATGAATTCGAAGGACAGGAAGATCAAACGTATATCTTACCTGTAGCAAGGAGATTAAGTTTGTCAATCCAAGACTCTGGTTTAGCACTCTAATGGCTTTGATGATGTCGTATGTTGTTGCGGTATCAAGTCCGTTAGATATAGAGTCCATGAATTTTACCTACAAGAAACAAAGATATAACCAGTTAGGCTCAGAATTCACAAGTGTTATACCACTCACAGGACGGGGAATGACAACTATTTCACCAACTGTGACACGCCTCTTTTGTCCTCCCGAAACTCCTCGAATCATTTGATCTCCTACCAATATGTCCTTGCAACCCGTCAAACCCAATCCTGTTGTTACATTATTGACTTTGACAAAGTGCTCATCATCTTCATTCAAAATCTCTGCTGACTTCTCATCCTTCGCTCTCCCATATGCATGATGACCCCCTGTCGTGCATAACCAAGCGAACTTTAACGTCTCTTCCACTGTCAACACTGCACTGTGAGTATCTCCTTGCTCAATATAGTCTGACACCTTGCCGACTAAAACTTCCCTGACTTCAAATTGTCTCCGTCATAATACACCTCTCCACTGATCTTCGCTCCTCCCAAGCCTCTCAGACGACCTGCAAGACCCTTCAACAACACTGACTTCCCTGACCCTGGAGGACCAATCAATAAAGTCATCTTGCGAGGTAAGATTCTTCCAGTGAGGTTGGAGATGATGTGAATCTCTCTCTTAGGCTTGTTGAATGCCTTCCAAAAGCAAAAAAGGTTGGAGAAAATAGTGGAGACTGAAAAGATCTCTCGCTCAACAGGAATCTCGGTGGACATGGTTAAGTCATAAAATTCGACAGGGAAGTCATTATCTCGTAAATAAGGCTTCTGTCGATCAACTATGATCTGGAGCTCTTCTGCTGTGCCTTGTTGGAGCAAGTTGTTCACAATGGTAACAAGCTTCTTCGCATGTAAATCCCGATCAATCGGTCCTTCAGGTACCTCAATTCCATGGTCCCGCAGTAATTGTTCTAAAGTGGCGATGTGCTTATCTCTGTCGGTAACTTGCCTGGTTAATTCTGTTTCAACTTTCCTATAGGATGCGACACTAAACATATTCTTTTTCGATTTAGATTTTCCTACAAGTTCACTCATCTTTTCCAATCAAATGAAAACCAGTCAAGTTTCTTATTTTGTCGTAATTAAAAAGTGGAATGTTCATGGATGATGATCTGTTAGTTAGAACGGGATGTGCAATTCAGAGGAAAAGAAGAATGATCATCTGTTAGTTCAAACAGGATGTGCAATTCAGAGGAAAAGAAGAATGATCATCTGTTAGTTCAAACAGGATGTGCAATTCAGTAGGAAAAGAAGAATGATCATCTGTTAGTTCAAACAGGATGTGCAATTCAGTAGGAAAAGAAGAATGATCATCTGTTAGTTCAAACAGGATGTGCAATTCAGTAGGAAAAGAAGAATGATCATCTGTTCGTTCAAACGGGTTGTGCAATTCAGTAGGCAACGAAAAAGAGTGTTATTAACACATTACCGACAACCGACAAAGAACAAATTTTGATGCCACTGCTCCAGGGATGTCCGAAAATCCGGATTACGGCAAAACGGAGTACTTTTGAGAAAATAAATTATTAACTCACCTTTCTTTTTACTTTATTGCCTTTTTTTAACCAACTTTGAACAAAATTTGCGATGAACTTCACATTAACTTTTGTGTTCGTTAAGTTTTGCACGCTTTTCTTCTCTCTTTTCCTCTTTGGCACGCTTCTCCGCCTCAATTACTTCC
>VKHI01000046.1:0-46701 GCA_015145745.1 Poterioochromonas sp. DS
CCTTCGATTTTTCCAGATCTTCAAGAGATCAGAGTTGAAGATTGACGAGTTGACAAGGAATAATTCAATTACTCCTCGAAGAATATACTGCTATTATCATACCTCAATCGATATCTCTTGAGTTGTAGAGGTCAGCATTCTTTGCTCTTTCCTTTGCCGGAAATGGAGCCCCTTCTTGAACCTGTTCCCTGCCAGCTGATGACAGGACTTCGATATCCCGATAGATGCTTGCTTTCCCTCCCGATAGAACTATATCTAAAGATCTGTTCATTTCTACCTCTTTGTCAGAGCTTGTTGCTGAGTGGTAGTTGTCGAGAGTTGTATTTTGTCTACTCTGACATGGTAATTAAAAGAACTCGCAAGTACGTGTTAAAAGATCAAGGAGATATCGGCAGCCTGCTATTGATTTTAATGAAATCGGAAAGATTGGAGTATATAGTGTTGGATTGTCGAAATAAGCATCATTGTGAAACAGGAGACTGTAGTCTGAATAGCTCCATGACAGCTTTGCAAGACTTTCATCTCGCTTATTTCACGAAGAGGGATCATTCTCACCTTCACTCCTTAGTATTGAAGGGTTGCTCATTAATAACGAATGTGGGTTTTCTTTACATCGCTAATGCAACCAAGAATCTGACTGCTTTAGGTATGTTACTTTCATTCCTTCGATTCTTGATTCTGATGTGTGTCCCTCGGTGTAGATTTATCAAACATGCCGAACTTAACTTCTGTTGCATTGATTCGCATTCTATGTAGCAATCGCAAGCTCGCTTATATTTCTTTGGAGAAATCATACAATGCAGTCAACGATGAAGTCCTTCGAAGCATCTCAACTTACAATGCTAAAGTTAAGACCTTGTCGATCTCTTACTGCTCAATGATAACCGATGTTGGCTTACTATTACTTGGAGGGAAATGTAAAGAGTTGACCGAATTATCTCTCGCCCACTGTTATGATCTATCATCAGCTGCGCTTTCTCGGTTCTTCTCAATGTCACCTCAATTGTCGGTGATATCATTAGAGTGTAAGTATCTTCGCCTTCGTTTGCAATTAACGCACTCTTATTTATTAATTAGGGTGTTTTAATGTGGATGATAATGTTCTTCTTTCACTAGCCACTAACTGCAGATCTCTGACAGGTAAACTCTTTCTTTCACAATCATCTATTAACTCATCGCTGTATAGTTTTGGGTGTTGAGCACTGTGTAAAAGTTACAGATTTAGGGATGGCTAGCTGTGTAAATCATCTTGCTCACCTTAACTTTTTGTCTTTGGATGGTTGTGAAGATATTGGCTCATCTTCGATCTACGCCATCACAGGACAGCTAAGCAATCTCCTAGATCTTTATGTGAATTGTTGTCCACTAATCAGAGATCAAGAAGTTGCAAATTTAACCAAAGCTTGCAAGAAAGTAAGTCTCATCGCCTGTACCTCGTTGTATCTTATCTTTGTACTAGTTGAGAAGTGTTGGGATAGAGGAATGTCAGATATCAGATGACTCGTTACGAATGATTGCTGATAACTGCTTGGAAATCAAAGTTTTAGGTAAATAAAGACAATTTCATTTCTTTAATGACCTCACTATTAATTTGTAGGATTGAATGGAAATAGTCTTGTGGGTGATACTGGGGCTATTTACTTAGTTCGACACTGTGCAGAGATTGAGGTTTGTGGATTTTTGTTTGTCTGTGCCTCTGTGACTCTGTATGTAGAAGCTCTACCTCAGTTATACGAAGATCACAAACTTGACACTGAATGCAATCAGAAAATATTCGATGAATATGAAGAGTCTGAGTATCGTGGGGTGTACAGTGGATTGTCGAGGATTATTGCTCTTAGGCTCACGCAACGGTCGTTGTTTCAAATCTTTGCAAGATTTACATTTGAGCAATAGTTTGAGACAGTTCAAGAACTTCTATGCACCGTTCAGTAAATCTTACTCCAGTCAATCCCACCGACATGCTTTTATCAGTTGTTCCACTGAATCCAAAACAGAGCTGTTGGTTGAAGAAAATGACAGAGAAGGTACATTGAGTGATATGCTTCATGACAGTGAGTCATCCTTCGGTGACGATCAGCCGAATATTGGTAAGAAGTAGTTACTCATGGTTGCTTTTGTTTTACCTTTCTTTCGGAACAGAGGATGAGGGAGAAAAGAGGAAATCTTTGAACCTACGACAGCTAATTTTCGGTAAATCACCTCGTGTTTGTATGATCTATTATCGTTAAGCGTGATATCCCATGAATGACTTAGCACCTCTTTTTCTAGTCATTGTTTATCTGTAATGATTCTCTTTGAAGCCTGGCTGGTTTATTCAATCATTTTATTTATGAATGAAGGTTTTCTTCTTGATAACTTCTTATATTATTGACAAAAATCAGTCGAAGCAGACAACTCTTATTACTATTTGACTTAAATGTAGTTACATTTAAACGGAAAATATCTACTGCATTACTTAATAATCGTATCAAAAGAAAAAAACAATAACATACAACAAAAGACAAATTCTATGAACAACTTTTAAGTTCTTAAGAAAGATAGTGACGTTGGTATTGTGATCATTGTGATTGATACAAGAAGTGAACATGAAGAAGCTCTGCGCCAAAATAATCAAACAAGCCCCTTCTAGCTCACAGAGTGGAGTTACTCCTAAATGACATCATTTCGCTTATGGTTTGATTGAGTTTCGCTATGAGATGACGTGGTTGGATCGTTGTGCCTTGAGTGCGATAGAAACTTCCTTCAGCGGCCTAAAACAACACATCAGACACAAGACAGAGACCTCATAAACGAGACGGAGAGATAAAGACTGTGTGGGGTATCATACCTGCACTGCCTTATATCGAAAACCCATGTATCTCGCGTGATTGCCATAACCCTTCCTAACATGAAGAGAGCACACGCCACTAGCACCTATTATATATACACAGCACACTTATTAGATCATAATAGGAATAGAGAGATGACGTACTGGCAGCTGCATCACAGCCTGACTTCTGAGGGAAGATCTCGATCACAGCACAGCAGCCAGGTCGCTTCCTATTCATATGAAACAGGTGGTTCATACCAGCTCCATGGAAACCAATGAGCACATCAACCTCATGGAAGACAAAGGCAACCTGCTGGGCATACGTCAGAGAGGAGAGATCGAAGGAATAGACTGCCACAGGTTGACGTGTTCTGATGTGAAGGTTCGAGGCGAAGGTGACGAGCGCTAGTTGAATCTTTCCAAGATTCGCCAGCACTCTCGCTTGATACAGCGGAGAGACCGACGCCATGTCCTTCTCCTGTCTCTCTAGGAGCAGGATCGTCAGAGGCCTCGATGATGATGACGTAGCAGAAGAATAGATAGGAAAGGGAGGGTTACTCAAGGCGGAGATTGCTTGATATTGTGACGTCAGGTCACCGTACTTCTGCCATGACGTAATCAGAGTGTCGTGGAAGGAGGTGTACAGGTGACTTGATGTCATCTTCTTCGAGCAGGGATCGACGACCTCGAACTTCTCCCATAGAAAGGATCTGATGGGGGAGGGATAGAAGAAGACACCACCAGCGAGGCAGACCCGAGGCTTGTCAGCAGTGAGGTCAGAGTACAGCGAGTACGTTTGATGGAACAATACGTCGAACATCTCTTTAAACGGCCCAAAGCCGTCAGGAGATTTCACATTGCCGATATATCTCCCTCTCCCTGACATCACAGTCCCTGCCTTCAAGCCATCAATGTTGAGCACTGACAGTGTCTTGAGAGGACGGCCGCCGAGAGCACCAGCCAGCCACCAGTTCATCACATCCTCGAAGAGGTGACCGAGATTGTAAACGTGGTCATGACTCACAATCATCACAGGCTCTGAGATCACTCGCGAACATTGCTCTAGGTCTAAAGGTTCAGTGGAGTATGTCACTTCTGGCATGGTGTCGTGGAGTGGAGTGTACCAAGATGCACTCACTGGAGAGTTTGGACAACTGGGGACAGTGAGGTAGCCAGACTCAAAATTTCGACTTACTCTAGTGGCTGATGGATTAATGCGGTTCTTACTAGACGGGTGTATCTTATCTATATTATAGAAGGAGAGAGAGTATGAGAGAGGGTGGTGTAATAAAAAGCGAAGGTGTCACTCACTGATATCTATGACAACTTGGGGGAAGAAACACGCCACGTTATCTCTCACAGATACACTGCAATAAGCACTTTCATCGTAAGCAATAGGGAGAGACTGAGATGCGGAGACAGGAGCAGAGCAGACAGGATAGGTTGCTGTCTGCCATGACGTGAGAAACTGACGGCCATACAACTCATCGCAATCCACTGATCTCTTCAACTTCAGCACAGTATTGCACTCGTAACTATTCCACTTGGCTCTAAGACTCGCCATATGTTGTATCCTTCCCCACGACTTCTCTGGCACGATGTTATAGGTCTGCTGCATGCTCTGACACACCTCATACAGGTTCAGTTCAGAGTCAACGGGGGCGATAGAGGCACTCGATACTCCGGTCTCCTCTTTCTCTCGCAATAGTTCATCACATTTTAGAGATTTCCATTCTTCTTGTTGCTCTTTTCGTCGAACTTTTCCCCAAGATACACCAGGCACAACACCAAGCTTCTTTACGAAGTGCAAACATCTAGATCTTCTATCAGATTCACTCCATTCTGAAATATCCTTTGCTTCTATCCAAACAAAACAAATAGCTACCCACAATATCAAGCTGAAGATGACAGTCATGTGAATTCAAATGAAAGACATTCAAAGCATTAAACAAATGGTAGTGTCAAATAAAACAAAGATATCTGCAGCGTATATTTTAAAGAACGTAGAGAAATAGAGTATCAATCAAAAGTGATGATGAAAATAGAACGATTTTAAACAAAAAAAAATTAGTCATAACAGACAACACTTATTCTACACATGACTTCTTATACCTGAATAAAATCTGACTTTAGAGTTGATTTCTTGACAGAATTGTACTAAATAGTAGAAACTCTTTTAAAGCACAAGTCGAATTAGTCAAAAACAATCGATTGATTAAAAGAACATTTTAGAGTGTATGCTGTCAACAGTAAAACATGTTCCCGGTGAAGTCTAAGCAAATATTCATTTCTAACAAACCTTCAGGCCTCAGTTCAGAAAGGTTTGGAAGGATCATTGAAGTCGATAGTTGCCTAGGCCCAGATCCCTATTATGCCCAACACTGCTGCTCCTAGGAAAAACAATCCCAACATACCTATCTTCTTCCAACCTTCCTTCTCAAGCTCTGGTAAGTTAAAATATATACCTACCAACTCTACTAAAGCTATATACAACATGGACCCCGCCGCGATCGACGTCACTGATCCTTCCAAACCTTTCTGTAGATCTGACTCATCATCTGGCTTGATAGATAAGCCTAAGATCACTCCTATCGGTGCCGTGCAAGAGAAAATAGAGACGAAAGTGATGATCTTTGAACTTCCCAGCTGCTTCTCTGATGTCTTGATAACAGAGCCCAAGCCTAAACCCTCTGCAAACTGATGGAAGACTAACACTGCGAATAAGATGCGAATAGTACTCAAGTCAGAATTAGTGAGTATTCCGAGATCAAAGCCTATCACGATTGAGTGAATACCAGCTGATATCTCCAGTGCATAGGCTGTGATCAAATCCTTCAGAGAGATCGCTGACGTTAATGCATTCAATGCCACCGCTGCATGATCGTGATCATGGTGGTCATCATGATCATGGTTATGATGAGAACTTTCATGATGTGAGTGATCGTGGTCGTGATCGTGATCGTGGTCGTGGTCGTGGTCGTGGTTCTGGTAGTTGGAATCAGAAGAGTCTTTCTTGCTGTCGTCATTCTTATAATGGACAGCAGAAACAACACTTTCTTCTGTGGTCTTACTACTCTCCTTGTTCGACATGGAGGAATGTGGTTGAAAGGTGATGAAGACCAACTGCTCGATCGTCAGTGTGAAGATAATGCCAAAACCTACCAACGCATTGGAAATAGGATAATCTTCATAGAGGTCAGTTAACATCTCGTTAGACTCTGGCATCAAGTGGATCTACGATGAAACTATTTCAGAGGATTGCGTGAGAGTCAGGAGTGTAGTCAACTTACCAGAGCAAGACCCACCATCACTCCGGCCGCCAAAGCATTCACAAATGGAATGATTGCCTTCGTATAAGCAGCTGGAATCGTAAAAGGTAGAGAGATCCCAAGAAAAGAGGCAATAAAGAGTACAAATATCGCAGCAATTTGTAAAGATTCTGATTCTTGTACCATGTTTGTTGTTGTTGATGTTTGTTGTTCTTCAGTTGCATTGGCTTGGAAAGAACAGCGGGAAATTACACTTTACGAAACGTAAATTTACTTATTTACTTCAAGTTGGAAAGTTGAAGTATTTCAGTCATTTAAAGACTCATCAGAGAGTGTACTTGATTTGCATTAGAACAAACCCATCTTCATTTCGTTGACAAAGAAAATGACAAAAGATTCCAAAAGTTAGATGTAAACAAATCGTTAGGGTCGTTTCTTAAAAGCGAAAGGGCAGCTTTAGCAATACAAAAAAAAAAGGAGTTTATTTACTTTCTTTTATTAGAACTATTTAGAAAGGCTCTTTACTCCAAAGATGCATATCATCCCACCGTGGTAAAAGTAAAAGATGAAATTATTCTAATATAATTCATTTTTTTTTATTTATTTATGTATTGAATCGAAGGATATTTCTTCTTCACATCACGTAGTTTAAAGAGTGAGAAGTTGAAATAAAAAAACTAAATGTTTAAGGTCAAAAAGAATGGAGGAAATGAAGAAAAAAAACAAATGACAAGCGAGCAAAGAATCCAAAAACCAATGAATCAAAATCTTCCTTATGCCCAGATCCCTATTATGCCCAACACTGCTGCTCCTAGGAAAAACAATCCCAACATACCTATCTTCTTCCAACCTTCCTTCTCAAGCTCTGGTAAGTTAAAATATATACCTACCAACTCTACTAAAGCTATATACAACATGGACCCCGCCGCGATCGACGTCACTGATCCTTCCAAACCTTTCTGTAGATCTGACTCATCATCTGGCTTGATAGATAAGCCTAAGATCACTCCTATCGACACCGTACACGAAAACACTGAAATGAAAGTAATGATCTTCGCACTTCCCAACTGCTTCTCTGATGTCTTGATAACAGAGCCCAAGCCTAAGCCCTCTGCGAACTGATGGAACACTAACACTGCGAATAAGATGCGAATGGTGCTCAGATCAGCATTCGTCAGTACTCCCAGGTCGAAACCTATCACAATCGAATGAATGCCTGTTGATATCTCCAGAGCATAGGCTGTGATCAAATCCTTCAGAGAGATCGCTGACGTTAATGCATTCAATGCAACCGCTGCGTGATCGTGATCATGGTGGCCATCATGATCATGGTCATGGTCATGATGTGAGTGATCGTGTGTGTGGACGAGAGCTTTCTGATAGTTCTTGTCAGAAGTGTCTTTCTTGCTGTCATCACTTCCTTCCCCAGCCTCGGGGAGAGAAGAGACAACACCTAATTCAAGAGAGCAATCGCTCCCCTCTTTACCTGACTTGGTGTCGACAAGAATGCTGTGCGGTTGAAAGGTGATGAAAACCAGCTGCTCGATCGTCAGTGTGAAGATAATGCCAAAACCTACCAACGCATTGGAAATAGGATAATCTTCATAGAGGTCAGTTAACATCTCGTTAGACTCTGGCATCAAGTGGATCTGAAACAAAGGAAATTAGAGGAAAAACACTTGTGAGAAGAAGGAATCAACTTACCAGAGCAAGACCCACCATCACTCCAGCCGCCAAAGCATTCACAAATGGAATGATTGCCTTCGTATAAGCAGCTGGAATTGCAAAAGGTAGAGATATCCCAATAAAAGACGCGATAAAAAGTACAAATATCGCAGCAATTTGTAAAGATTCTGATTCTTGTACCATGTTTTTCTCTGATTCAGATAGAATTCCTTCTCAATCTTATCAAGGGGGATTCAAATCAAGTGATTTATGAAGTGTTTGGAAAAGAAAGTGAAGATGTTAACCCTTCACAAGGACAACCATTCAAGCCATTCAAAGGTTAATGTTATCAAGGAAGTGAATCGATCAATGAAATAAAACATCGAACCATACAAAACTAAGGAGAGCGATGAAAACCCTGGAATCATGCAATCAATGGTGCATGTTTTCTTGAAATGAAAGCAACGGATCACGCTTACGATTACGATTACGATTACGTTTAAGGCATCATAGACTATATATATATATCAGGAAGAAAGGTCAAGAAAAGCAAAGGCAAAATTTTTCTTCGAATACAAAAACTAATTCAATAAAATTCTATACTTGCGTTAGCGAGTCAGATTTATGCCCAAATACCAATAATACCCATCACAACTGCACCAAATGTAAACAATACGAGCATGACGATCTTCTTCCAACCTTCCTTCTCAAGTTCTGGAAGATTAAAATAAGTTCCGACTAACTCGACTAACGCAATATAAAGTAAAGAACCAGCTGCAATTGCTGTCACTGATCCTTCCAAACCTTTTTGCAGATCTGACTCATCACCTGGTTTGATCGCCAAACCAAGGATAAGTCCAATGGATACCGTGCAAGAGAAAATAAACATAAAAGTAATAATCTTTGTAGTTCCTAACTGCTTCTCTGAAGTTTTAATCACTGAGCCTAAACCCAAACCCTCTGCGAACTGATGAAAGACTAACACAGCGAATAAGATGCGAATGGTGCTAATATCATCCTGTGTGAGAATTCCAAGGTCAAAACCAATAATCACAGAATGCATAGCAGTGGATATTTCCATGGCGTAAGCAGTAATAAGATCTTTGAGAGAAGAAGCAGAGCTTAATGCATTTAAAGCCATTGCAGCGTGGTCATGGTCATGGTGGTCTTCGTTTTTGTGCACATGATGTTTAATTAATGCCTTTTGAGATGAATTCGAGAAGTTTTCTCCTTTATTCTCGATCTCATTGAGTGGCATGACACGAGCCTCGCCTGTCTCCGTCGAACAATAACACTCATCTTGACAGTCTTTTGCTGTCTTTGAATCATCTTGACATTCTTTCCCTGACTTTGAATCCTCGATGAGCATAGTGTGTGGCTTGGAAGAAGCAATGAAGACTAACTGCTCGATGGTGAGAGTGAAAATCACACCAAATCCAACCAAAGCATTGCAGATCGAATACTCACTATACAGGTCAGACAACATTTCGTCAGAGTCTGGCATCAAGTGAATCTAAAAGAAGTGATGTCAAAAGAGGAAGATGTGGATGAGTATACTTACCAGAGCAAGACCTAACATCACCCCTGCAGCGAGAGCATTCACAAAAGGAATGATTGCCTTCATAGTAGCATCAGGTACAGCAAAAGGTAAGGCAATACCAAGAAAAGATGCAATAAAGAGAACAAAAATTGCAGCAATTTGTAGAGATTCTGCTTCCTCGGCCATCTTTCTCCGTTAAGTACTTTTAACCGTGAAGGTGCGAAAAAATTATGAATCATCCTTTGTAATGGATGGTAGTTCATCCAATCGCTTACACAGTGATAATAAAACATGGAAGGATCATTGTCTCACTGAGGACTAAAGAGAGGATCTTTGTATGAAGTAATACTTGAATCACAAAACTCTCAACACACACTCTCCTACAAAGTCTTGTGCGATTTGTGCTCCAATAATAGGGAAGGAGCATGACCTGATAATAGCGTGAAATTACAGCGGTAAATCACGACACGGGAAAAGACACAACAAAGGAACAAGTGATTTGTTGATTTGAGAGATATTATTCAGTTAGATAAGAGATAAGAAATGTCACAACAAGTAAAATCAAATAATCAAAGAATAGGAGAGGCTGTTTGGGCAAAAGCTCCGAAAGTGGTAGGTTTTATCTGGCGGAAAACAACTAAGATTTTTGATTAATCTGATTCTCTTTTTCTCTTCTCTCATTTCTTTAGAATGCTGAGCTTCTCACCCTTACCTATGGTGCGCTGATCATGCAACTCATCAAAGATTATGAAGAAATTTCTTTAGTGAACGAACAGTTAGAGAAGATGGGTCATAATATAGGTAAGTCATCACTGTGCACTCTGATCTAACACTTTTGATATATATCGTGTTGATAGGTGTCAGACTCATTGATGAGTTCCTTGCCAAGTCTGGTGTTACAAACTGTTCTAATTTCCGAGAGACAGCTGACGTCATCTCGAAGATCGCCTTTCGAATGTTCCTTGGAATCTCTCCTGAGATCACTAACTGGAATAGGGAAAACACCTCTTTCTCTCTCTTCATCGTCGATAATCCATTCGTTGACTTTGTGGAACTTCCCCCAGACTACCAGGACTTGTGTTATTGTAATATGTTGTGTGGTATCATCAAAGGTGCTCTGGAGATGGTGCAGCTACAAGTTGATTGCAGTATTGTGAAAGATGTTTTGAAAGGTGATGAAACAACTGAACTAAGAGTAGAGTTAAAGGGAATGATGAAGAATATGATGGCTGATGAATATAAAGAGAAATAAAATGAATTTATAGTAATAAATTAAATTAAATCTTTTTCATTTATATTAGTTACCTTTCAGCTGAGAGAGTTAGCATTCTCCTTAAGTTGCCTCAGCGACTACGCGAAGTAGAGAGATGATTAGGTACAGCCTTTGATAGGATTCATTGAGTGGAAGGGATCGGAGAAAGTGAATGAGGAAAGAAAGTATTAGCAATATTTACAAAGAAAAATATGCAGAGAGTCTAATGATCGCCCATAACCTTATTCATAATAAAAGAAAAACCAGCGAATCCTGCGCACCCAATACAAGCAGCTGTCGGTCCTCCCTTCGCAGACAACGTGGCTCCAACAGCACAACCAGAGATCACAGGATTCCAAGAATCATGCTTTCCTCGATACTTCTCGACCAGACAATCCACCCCTCCAAATAGGGCTGTCAGTACTCCAAAAGACTTGGCCCAGCCAGCGGATTTAGTTGCTGTGGCTTTCATCGCTGATCTCAGCTGCTCTCTCACAGGCGCTTGAGGGACTTCGCGGCCTTGACTCACCTGAATAGGAGTCACATCACCCATAGCACCCATAAATAACCCTAAGCCAACACCGAGAACTGACCCTAACATACCTCCAGTAATTATTTTATAACCACATGATTCTTGAACAAATGTTGGAAGGATAGGATAATCAGAGTTCGCTCCAATTGGAACTTTCACCTCACGATAAAAGGGTATCACATAAGGACCAACCTTAGTTGAAAGAAAGTCCTTTGAAGGTGATTCATTCTGTTGATCAGTCATTCTAAACAGTCAAGTGATTATTTGATTGTTATTGGCAAAGAATAGCAGTTCTCATATTAATACGCTACTACGGTATAATTAAAAGATAGGACGACTTTTTCGTTGCACACCTTCGCAATAAGACGGTCACAAGTCATACAAACACATCACAATTAAAATACAATCAATACCACCTCTTCTTGCAACAAGAGACTTGCTCTGTTACTGAGATTGTGAAGATTTGTTAGGAGGAAGAAATGAGTTTGGTTCGTTCTTATCGTAGAATTGCATCAACTGCAATGAGTATGAATGCATCATCAATGCGACCTTATTCCGTGACAAGAGTTGTTGCAATTGCTACATCAAACAGTTCTGCAGTTGAAAAGAAGAAAGATAACCGTCCTCGTGTGTTAGTTGTGGGTGCAGGTTGGGCTGGTTATCGTGCTGCCTATGACCTCGATAAACAACAATTCGACGTCAAAATCATCTCCCCGCGCAATCATTTCCTGTTCACTCCTTTACTTCCAAGTACTACTGTGGGAACCTTGGAGTTCCGAGCGATTCAAGAGCCTGTGCGCACAATCCCTGGCTTGGACTACTACCAGGCAGAGGTCTCTGCCATCGACCTAGAGAAGAGCTGTGTGCACTGTTCTGACATATTTCAACACAAACACGACTTTGACCTCTATTATGATGCTCTGATCCTTGCTCCCGGCGCAGAGACGAATACCTTCGGTATTAAAGGAGTGGAGAACAATGACAACGTCTTCTTCCTCAAGCAACTGTCTCACTCGAGAGCGATCAGAAACCGTCTCATCGATTGCTTTGAACGTGCTTCTAGTCCTGGAGTCACAGATGAAGCACTAAAACGCTCTCTTCTAACGTTTGTTGTGGTCGGAGGAGGTCCTACGTCCGTCGAGTTCGCTGCCGAGTTGTATGACTTCCTGACGTCAGATGTGTCTAAGTGGTATGGAGACCTCCTCCCTTACACTTCTGTGAAGATTATTGAGATGACAGATCATATCCTCGGTGCCTTCTCCAGCTCTCTTGTCTCTTACGTGGAGGGTCTCTTCAAGAAGCGCGATATCCACCTCATTACTGGCACCTCCGTCAAGGAGGTGGATGGCAATGTCGCAAGACTCTCTAATGGAGAAGAGATTAGCTTCGGATTGATGGTTTGGAGTACTGGTATCAAGCAGGTGTCGTTCGTTCAGTCGTTGTCGAAGGATAAGATCGCTAAGTTTCCTAACGGTCGTTTGAAGGTCGATGACTACCTCAGAGTGCTGCAGCCTTCCTCTGCGCCTGACGAACCCTCCGTCCCAGTCAATCAGGGCAAGGTCTTTGCGTTGGGTGATTGTGCGGGTAATGCCCACAAGCCCCTGCCTCCATTAGCTCAGGTGGCGTCACAGCAAGGAAAGTATATCGCTGACGTGCTCAACAAGCACGGCATCACCCGAGTGACGACTGTCGGTACTTCTAAGAACCCTAAGGATGACGTGGTAAAGGCTTTCTCTTACGCTCACTTGGGCTCAATGGCGAGTGTCGGGCACTGGAAGGGCGTCTATGACTCGCCTCACATCGATGCCCTGCCAGAGGACGTGCCCCCAGTCAAGGGCATTCTCGCCTTCCTCTTGTGGAGAGCAGCCTATTGGACACGTCAGGTGTCATGGGTAAATAAGATTCTGATTCCAATGTATTGGTTCAAGGCGATGATCTTTGGCAGAGATATCTCTCGCTTCTAATCAGATCAGCCATCGACATATGGTGAGTACAAGTCTGCTGTAAATAGATTCTAATAAAGTCAGAGCGATATGATTCTTATCATCGCAATTTTGATATTTACTTTTTCTTTTTTCTTTCTTCTATTTTTTTGGTTCTAAAGAGATTCTTTTAAAATAACTCCATGTGATGTGAGATATGATATGATATGATGGTTGGATGAGTTGTGAATAAGATGTTAAATTAAGTGATATGTGCGTGTGATGTGTAATAAAATAAATCATTTCAATATCGTTGATCTCTCTATGAACTATCATAATACGAGGATAGCAGGAGCAGTGTAGTGATACTACTCCATTACCTCACTGTATATCATATCCTCTCCTCTCATTTCCTCATATCTTCACCATTAGACAATAAATTATAAAGTTCTTCTTACTCATCCGTATGTTACTAAGTCAGTGGGGAGGTGTCCTATATCAGTGAAGAATCTGAGGCTCACTCGTCCATCATTATATATCTCTAAGACAGTGATGGAGGCATTCCATACAGCGATTCTCTTCCATGTCTCAGGAGGGAGCTGCAGAGCACGACAGACGAGATATCGAATCATATTTCCTTTAGAGATCAATAAGCTGTGATTTAAGAACGTCAATCAATTCGTCAGTTACTTACCGTGACATATAAGTAGTGTTGATTGACTCTTCTCTGTTGAGACGTCAGGACGATGGAAATAATTAAGGAAAGCAGCCTCCGCCTACAATAGAAGTATATGAAGATTATATGAGGTTTCGGTTGTAGTTATGAAGGGAGGGGAGGGATCTTACTCGTTGTTGGCTTTTGAAGAAGATCTCTTCTCTCACATTCCAACCCTCGTCAGGGATTGGTTTAAATGGAACAACCTCTCTAATCATACTGCAAGGTTCTATTCGATGCTCTGGAGGGAGAATATCTGATGATTTCAGTTGTTCTCGTATGATCTGCCAGGTTTGTGTCGCTCTAGGCATTGTAGAGAAATAAACACTCTGAGGCTTGTGAAGAATGCCGTCACGGAATAACGACTCTAAACGCTTTCCTGTGATAGTTGCTTGCTTTTCTCCTATCTCAGTAAGGTATCCTGCTCGTTTAATCTCTTCCGTGGTGGTTTTCTCTGATGTTTGATGGTATTGGCCGTGTCTTATGAGAATCACTTGATGCACGATCTTCGAGTTTGGATGAATCTTATCTTGCTTACCATCCCAGTTATTGTCCCACAGCGTTGTCGGGTGTCGCACGACAGGAATCATTCCATGTAATTTCTGGTGGTTTGAGTGAGTGACATTCTCTTCACAGTATGATGAAGAATGTGTGAAAAGAAAGGCAGATGCAGTAAAACTGTTCGCCTTCAATAAGATCAATCTATTCATGTCGCACAAACAGAAGATAAGAGTATGAGCAGAGGAATGGGATGAGAAGAGTAGATGAAGATTCTACACTTAGATCTTATCTCTTAACGTTTAAACGATCGTTAACTTCGAGAAGTCGATCGTTTTCTGTTGTCGGTTTTCCCGACAGATGCCGATAAATACCGACATGCAATCGTTTTTTTCAGATACGGTCATCGAACTTGTAGATCGATCTCAGTATGGAACTAAGTAGAGATGATAGGGAATTCCAATGAGCGATGCTAAAGGATCGATCCTTTAGCCTCGTCACAATTCAATTAAGAATCAGAAAAACAACTACTTGCGAAATAGAAAATCGTTAGAAAAGATACTTGTATCATGTCTTTGAGAGAGAAAGAGAATAGTGCTCCGACCACTGAGAAAGAAGAAGAAGCGAAGAAGCCAGTTGTCATCGCGTCCTTATCTGAGGTATGAATAGACATTGTGATTTCTTCGATTATAATGGTGGTATAGGTTTTTTGTAATGCAGAGCCATATGATTACCTCTTGATGGCATTAGGGACGCTGGGTGGTCTCGTAAGTGGACTGTCTGAGCCGAGCTTTAATGTTCTTTTCGGCATCTTGTTGGATGATCTTAACAGTGAAAATGCGAACTTTATCGATAAAATTAACTTTCTTTGCATCATGTTTGTGGTTGTCTCTGGTTTTGACTTAATTTCTGGTTTTCTTCAGGTCTGTATGTCTCTCATTCACTGATTGTTGTTTGTGCATCTAATCATAGTCCTGTGTGTCACAGGTATACTGCTGGACTGCTACGGGTGAAAGACAGACCCAGAAGTTTCGTATGCGTTATGTTCGTTCTGTTCTCTCTCAAGAGGTGGGATGGTTTGACGTCTGTGGAGCTGGGGAGATCTCTACTAATGTAGCAGAGTTAACCAGTAAAATCCAAGGTGGTATGGGTCGTAAGATGGGTGATTTGTGTCAATACTTTTCCCAAGTCACTGCCTCCTTGGCTGTTGCATTCTACTTCAGTTGGAAGTTAACTTTAGTCTTATTGTGCGCCGTTCCTTTCATCGGCTTGGCGGGTTATTTTATGATCACTGCGGTGAGCGCTGCGATGTACCAAGCATTAGAGCAATACTCTAATGCAGGTGGTTTAGCTACCGAGTCCTTAAATGCTATTCGTACTGTGACAGCATTAAATATGCAGCCAGGCATCATCACTCGTTATCGCATGCATTTATTCGAAGCACTGCGTGTCGGGACTGAGAAAGGCTTGAAAGTCGGTATGGGCAATGGTTTGCTCTTTTGCGCTTGTTTTCTCACTTATGCTTTGGGCTTCTGGTATGGTGGCAACCTTGTCGCTGACTCTATCGACGATGGATGTTCATCGTGTGTCACTGGCGGTGATGTCGTCACTGCCTTCTTCTCTATCATTATTGGCAGCATCGGCTTGGGTCAGATCGCTCCTCCATTAACCGCTTTTACTCAAACCCGAGCAGCAGTCGCTGCTATGTTAGAAGTTATTAATCGTAAACCGTTAATCGATGGTTTGTCTGACGAAGGACTGAAGCCTGACACTCACATCACCGGTGCGATAGAACTGCGCGATGTCGACTTCGCTTATCCAGCTCGTCCTGATATTACTGTGTGTAAAGATTATCAATTACAAATTAAACCAGGAGAGACTGTTGCATTGGTTGGACCGTCTGGCTGTGGAAAGGTAAGACTTCCCCCTCTCTCGACACATCTATTGTTTTATTCATCCTCTTCTTTAGTCGACGATTATTAATCTCCTACTACGTTTCTATGATCCTCAAGCAGGTGTGATTTGTTTGGATAACTACAATATCAAGGAATTGAATATTAAATGGCTGCGATCTCATATCGGCTATGTGGGCCAAGAGCCAGTCCTGTTCGCCGGCACCATCGCTGATAACATTGCTTATGGATTGAATCCTGAAGCCGGAGCACATGAGGAAGGCACAGGAGTGTCGAGAAAGGAGGAAATCATGGCGAAGGTGATTGCTGCTGCGAAGTTAGCGAATGCTCATGACTTCATCAGCGAGTTTCCGAAGGGCTATGATACTGATGTCGGATCGAATGGAGTAGCGATGAGTGGTGGACAGAAGCAACGTATTGCGATTGCTCGTGCGTTGATCAAGAAGCCTGCAGTGTTATTGCTAGACGAGGCCACGTCAGCACTCGATGCTGTGTCAGAACGAATCGTGCAACAGTCGATTGACGCATTAGCTCAGGCGAAAGCTCAAACGACGATCATTATCGCTCATCGATTATCAACGATTCGCAATGCTGATAAGATTTGTGCCATTAGAGACGGTCGCATCGCTGAGATGGGAACACATGACGAATTAATCGCAAAGAATGGGATTTATGCTGATTTGGTTCGCTTACAGATGCAACACGCGGATGAGGAAGCAGAAGAGGAAATTATTCGTCTGGATGATGTCGAGGAAGCAGGATTAGTGAGTCGAGAGGGTCGTACCCACACTCAATCAGCGGACCATGGTCCTACTGGTCGAAGATATTCCAAATTATCGGCGAATTCTGACGTGGAAGCACCTGTTACTGTTACTGCAGTACCCGATGAACCTAAAGCATCGTCTAAGAAGGTTGAATTAACGGAAGAAGAGTCTTCTAGTGTCGCTCGTCGTATTCAAAAGATGATCTTCGCTCATCCAGTGGTATTATCTATTGGGATTGCCGGGGCGATGATATTCGGTGCCATCTTTCCCTGCTGGGGTCTGATGCTAGCAGAAGCTCAGAATGCATTCTTCCTTGATGATACTGATGAGATCCGTCGTCGTACTTCATTATTTGCGAGTTTCTTTATATTATTGGCAGGATGTGCTTTGTTTGGTTCCATCGGACAATATTATGGCGTTGTCGCGGTAAGTCTTATTCCAGTCTAATTATATAGTTGTTAAAATACTCGATATGTCTTAATAGGTTGGAGAACGAGTCTCCAGTAGCTTACGAAGTCAAATGTTTGAAGCTTATATGAGACGTGACATCGGCTTCTTCGATCATGAAGAGAATGCAGTGGGCACTCTGACGACTCGATTAGCAGAGGATGCAGGGAAGATTAACAAAGCCTTCGGAGAAGGATTGGCGAAGAAGGTGCAGGCTGTGTTTACTTTAATTGTCGGGGTTGCATTAGGCTTCAGTGCCTCATGGCAGATCGCCTTTGTCGTGATCGCTTGTTTCCCTTTGTCTATTGCAGCCAGTGCAGTTCAAATGAGTGCGATTGCTGGAGAACAGTACGACATGGATCAAGGAGAAAATTCATCGACTACTGTCGCTAAGAAGAATGACGAGTCTCCTTCGTCTTCTAAGATGGGATCTACTGACGATGCTGATCAGAAAGAGAAGAAGGCCACGACTGCGTCGTCTAGCACTATGAGTGGAGGACCGGGATCCGTCATTTCTACTGCTTTTACTCACATGAGAACTGTGTCCGCCTTTAGCATGCATCATTCTGTTGCCAATCACTATGAGAGTCTCACTGAAGTGGTTGTTAGTGATCGCACTAGTCGAGGGCTGATCGCTGGCTTGGGATTCGGTGGTGCGAATATGATCATGTTCCTCAACTATGCTCTATTGTTTTGGTATGGAGCACAGCTGATGGATGAAGGGAAGATCACCTTCGTGGAGTTAATGACCGCGATCTTTACTTTAATGATGGCTGCGTTAGGATTGGTAAGTAATGATTATACAGTAAAGATATCTTTGAAGGGGAGTCTAACGTACTGTATATATGCTATAGGGACAATCTCTCTCAGATCTAGGAGATCAGAAGATCGCAGTAGAAGTCGCGCATCATATCTTCAAAGACATTGATGCCGGGAATAACTCTCCTATCGATGGATTATCAGTGAAGGGCATTACTCCACCTGACAGAGCGAGAGGATTGATCGAATTAAAGAATGTAAACTTTTCTTATCCAGCGAGACGTGATGTCAGTGTTTGTCGTGGATATTCCTTAACGATCTCCCCGGGAGAAACGGTCGCATTAGTGGGTCCTTCTGGTTCTGGGAAGTCGACGATAATCAATTTATTGTTGCGATTCTACGACCCAGACTCGGGAGAGATCTCCTTGGATGGCAGGAATATTAAAGACTTGAATGTGCGATGGTTGCGGTCTCAGATTGGTTATGTGGGACAAGAGCCAGTACTCTTTACAGGGAATATTGTATCGAATATTCTGAGAGGAAGGTCGAGTAATATCGAGGAGCCATTAGTTCCGTTAGAGCAAGCAATGAGGGAGGCAGAGGTGGAATACAACGAAGAACATCCTCATCAATGTTTGTCTTTCTTTGGTTTAGATGGCTTTGTGAAGGATAAGAATGACAGTCAGAGCAATGCCGCTCAAAACAGTCTCGCTCCAGTGAAAGTGCCAACAGAAGATCCAGAAGGTGATGTCGAGAGAGGAGTCTCTAATATTCCAGAGGATGTCCTCGAAGCCTGTAAAGCTGCTAATGCTCATGACTTTATCTCCAAGTTTCCATTAGGATATGAGACAGAGATTGGCGAGGGATCCATCATGGTCTCTGGAGGACAAAAGCAGCGCATTGCCATCGCACGCGCCTTGATCAAGAAACCCTCAATCTTATTGTTAGATGAAGCTACTTCTGCTTTAGATGCTGCATCAGAACGAATTGTGCAAGAGTCGATTGATGCCTTAGCTCAGTCGAAGGCTCAAACGACGATCATTATCGCTCATCGATTATCAACGATTCGCAATGCCGATAAGATCGTTGTAGTCGAGAAAGGAAGTATTGTGGAGATTGGCAAGCATGACGAACTATTACAAAAGCCTAAAGGATTATATAAACAATTATGGGAGAAGCAAAACGGTAATAACAACTCAAGTAATTAGATCTGTCATAGTTCGTTGCTTCTATTTACTATGATATGGTAAAGTGCCGTCAGAGAAAATTGGCGGATATTTTGTTCAAATGACTCCTCGAAACAGATCGCTTGTTGTCTTCTTACATCATATGAATATCATTATATATTTCTCATCTTATTTTGTTCGATCAGGAGTTAACTCAGTCTACTAGTATCCCTGATTTGTAAACTAACGCCAACCCATTCCTCTCAAATTATTGTCTTCTCCATCGACGAATCTATTCATCAAGCCCCAATTCCCTAGCAACCCACATTCGCTCTATGATATATATTTGAGTATTTGTGTACTTGTGCATTTGAACGTTTGAGTATTTGAGTATTTGTGCATTTAGAGTATCTGAGGGTTCGAGTGTTTGAGAGTACAGTAGTATTAGAGTATTAGGGTATTATATTATCAGGGTATTAGGGTATTAGGGTATTAGAGTATTAGAGTATTAGTGTATTAAGGTATTAGGGTATTAGGGTATTAGAGTATTAGGGTATTAAGGTATTAGGGTATTAGGGTGGCTTCTTCAACGACTTTTTCTTCTGTTAAAACACCGGAAGAAAAGACTTTCTCGATCTCCTTCTCACTCGATAGCTCTCGAAAGCAGCAAGATACTTGAGATGAATAGAGATGAGAAGAATGCCTTTGATGCCATGATGGCAGAGATTGAGAGTGACTCAGAGGATGAGCGCCCTAACAATCGCACCATCCCTGTGCGCGGAATGCCGAAATCTGAATCCTCTCAACGATCCAATAGCCTTTATGGTGCTGATGCAAAAGGCAATGAAAGACCATCTTCATCTTCGAAATATAGTAATCCATCACCTCCTGTGACAGGTAGGAGGACGAGTCAGCAGACTCACACTCAGGCGAAGCTGACGAAAGAAGAACTAGAGATCGAGAACTTCGGATCTAACTTCAATCAAAACCCTACAGACCTCCAACAAGAGCAACTCAACACAACAAAGCGATGGTTAGCTCGACCTTGTAATAGGAACGAGCGAGCGATGATGAAGTGCTATGTGGAGAGAGAGCGATCAACCTTCGCTATGTCCACCACATACCGCTGCTACCTCGAAGGCACCGACCAACAACAACAGAATGGACGATTTATGATGTCAGCGAAGAAGATAGTGGGTAAAAAGACCTCCTATTACCTCTTATCGCTGGAGCAAGACCCCACAGACGACAGAGGCTCCGAGACAGTCATAGGCAAGGTGCGAGGCAATGCAGTGGGATCGAAATATATCCTCACAGACCACGGTGTTGCACCTGATAAGACTGTCGCTCCATCTATGTTAAGGAAGGAATTAGGCATCGTGTCCTTCGTCTTTGATAGCGGTGGACCGTCTCAGATAGAGGCGTGGATCCCCTCTGTCTCCACCACTGGCATCACCTCCAACTGGCAGCCTGAGAACGACGACTGTGGTATGGAGAATGCCATCGATCAGAAGCAGTTTGATCGCATCTTCCGCCTTGTGAATAAGTCTCCTAAGTGGGACGAACAGCACGGCGGCCACGTGTTAAACTTTCAAGGACGCGTCACTGAATCCTCTGTCAAGAACTTCCAACTCTGCTGTCAAGACTCTGAAGACCCCGAAGAAGTCGTCTTACAGTTTGGACGTGTCGGGAAGAATAGATTCACGATGGATCTTCGCTTCCCTCTCTCGCCTATTCAAGCCTTTGGCATCTGCGTCACCTGTCTGGATGGGAAGATCGCTGATCGTAAGGGATATGAATATCTGCGACGCTTCTCCTCCACTGCCTCAGCTGCTGCCACTGGCAGTGACTCTGGCTCTGTTGACACTACAGCGGATGGGAAGTCGTTGTCTGGCGGATCATCCGTCAGACAGGTCGATGGAAGTATGAAGGGAGGAAACACAACATCCATCTCAGGTATATTCAGAGAGGCTATTCCCTCCACACAATACCTCAAAGACAAGTGGAATCGAAGCTTCAAGTAGAGAGCCAGAGGTGTTTCGAGGAGGAGGAGGTAGTAGTAGTAGTAGTGTGGGTGTGGGTGTGGTGTGGTGTGAAAGAAGGTAGTGATGATGATAAGAGATGATGACATCATCCATAGTATTCATCCTTTGTGTGTGTTTGTTTCGTCTATTAAATTTGTTATTTGTAAATATAAAAAAAACCCAACCACTCTCAATCCTCCCAACCATTCTCATAGTAATAGCATGACTCAACATCAATCAATCAATCAATCAATCAATCAATCAATCAATCAATCAATCAATCAGTCGTCATTATCATTGCTCGCAGAGTATTTCCTCAGCTCCTGACGTTGCACTTGTTTCCTTAGTTTCTTTCTCTCCTGTATTTCCAATAGATCGCTGTTCTCGAAGTCCAACCTCACTGTCCTGACCACCTGAGCGACTGGTACGAGATATCCCTTCACATGTCTCGGAGTGATGTCAGACAGCGCACTGATCCTCGTCTCGCAGTATCCCTCGATCTTCTTCAGCAGGTGGATGTCATGCTGAGTGATGAGAGTGATTGCAGTGCCGCTACGACCAGCACGTGACGTACGACCAACACGATGCACATAATCCGAACAAATCTTCGGAAGATTGAAGTTAATGACGTAGTTGACGTCGGGGATATCTAAACCACGACTCGCCACATCGGTCGCGAGAAGGATCGTCGCTTGAGCACTTTTAAAGGCGGACAGAGCAGAGAGACGCTTTGACTGACTCAGCAGAGAGTGGAGTGCGACACAGGGGAAGGAGAACTTCATGAGGATCTCAGAGAGCTCGTGACAGCGCTGACACGTGTCAACGAAGATGATTATTGTTGTCTTCTTAAGCTTCGAAGGCTCTTCCTTTGCTGAGGAGATTAATGAAGCGATAGGATCCTTGTCATCGAGTTGTCTCTTGCGGTTCTTCGATGACGTCTTATTGTTGTTATTCGCTCTGGGAAGCTTCGACCCTTTCCCTTTACTCTCTGCTAAGAGAGGGTTCTCTTCGATCTCCTCGATGTCATTGATCTTCTCTGTGAGGTTTCGTTCAAAGATCCTGAACAAGAGAGCGATGAGGTAGCAGATCTTGATCTTCGACGGTGTGAGGATGTATTGCTGCGTCAGCTGTGAAGGAATCTTCTGTTCGACAGTAAAGTCAATTGAAGCATAATTTGGTTTTAATGCAAAGGAACTAATCTCTTTTAAACTATTTGTGATGGTAGCAGAGAAGAAGGCAGTGGTGCGGCGAGGATTCATGTGTTGTAAGATAACCTCTAAATCCTCTGCGAACCCTGTGGAGATGAGTTTATCTGCCTCATCAAAGACGACAAATTGAATTTTCTTCAGATTTGGTGGATCAGCAGTCTCTAGTTGTTGTCGGAAGCGACCAGGTGTCGCTACAATGAAGTGTGGTCGTCGAGCGAGTCGCTGGGATTGCTCGACGAAGTTTAAGCCACCCACGACCAGAGACACAGTCACAGTCGCCGCAGAGCCCAGAATGGATATTTGATCAGAAATTTGAATGGCTAATTCTCTCGTTGGCGCGAGAATGACGGCGAAGATGCCATAAGGGTCTTCTGAGAGGATTTGCAGGAGAGGGAGGATGTAGGACGCTGTCTTGCCTGAACCAGTCTCTGCACCTGCCAGTACATCATTTCGAGCTAATAGATTGGGAATACATCTTTTTTGAATCGCTGTCGGTTCTCGATATCCAATTGCTCTTGTAACGTTACAGATCCACTCACAGCAGCCTAACTCTTGAAAGCTCTTCACATCGTCGAATTGAGAGCCAGCTTCACCTGACTCCTCTACGGATACTTCATTTGGTTCATGATTGAGCGGTTGCTCCTCGCTCTTGGTCCTGCTGTTGGAAGATGTGGCGAATAGTTCCATATGATTGGTTGGAGCGATAAAATAGAAATACCGTTTTACAAACGATCGAACTAATCGGTCGAACTAAACGAGTCGAACTATCACCTCTCTGTTGGAGACAATCTAGAGATTGATCATTCAAAATAGCCTGCTCATTGATGACTATCAAATGTGGGTAAAGCTATAAAAAGGGGCTCACTATCGACTTTGCGTTAGTTTAACATGGAACTATAGAACTATCATATAAATACACTAAAAAAACCTTCAAAAAATATAACCTTCAAACACAGATTAGTATCCCCACCCTACGAATGAAACATTTAAGATGTCAGCAACGTGACCAAAGATATTGAACTCAGAGGACGCCAATAGAAGAGGATCTAACTTCATCTAACCCTAGAATTGTTGTGGTGGTTTACTCGTCCTTGTACAGTCCATAGATCGAGTCCAAGGAACCGATTCTCTTCTCAAAGTCGACTGGAATATTCTTCACTAAACCAGTCGCAGGATCGAAGACCAAACCATGGATACGTGGGAAGACTTGAGCAGCGATTTCTTTAGGATCTTTGAGACCTGACTCGATGAGCTTCTGTTTCATCTCGATTCTCTTTCTCTGCACCACACCGACTTTAAAGATATTCAAACACTGCTCGACGACATTCAATTCGACTAAAGTACGATGTTTGTGCTCTTTATCCGAGATGAGCTCTAAGTGGTTGCGGTGAAGTCTCTGCACATCGCGGATCAATCGCAGCCAGTTCTCTAATGTTCCTAAATCTTGACGAGTTGCTGACGCGCGCACTGCTCCACAGTCATAGTGACCTGTGACGATGATATCAGTGACATTTAGATGTCCGACAGCGAATTCCAGCACTGACAAGACATTGAGGTCATTGCCTGGGATGAGGTTACCGACATTGCGATGGACGAAGAGTTCACCGGGACTACATGAGAGGACACACATTAGAACGACATAAGAGGTCAAACTACAGAAAGTATACTTACCCTAATCCAAGGAGCTGGTTTGGAGGGACGCGACTGTCAGAGCAGCCGAAGTAAAGATATTTTGGCTTCTGAGGAGATTTGAAGCCATCCATGAACCTTGGATTAGTCGCTTTACTCTCTTCGACCCACTTGCGATTATTCTCAAGTAAGGTTTGGATATGTGGACTCACTTCACCGTCAGAAGTGCCCGTCGAAAAGGGTTGGGTGCTTTGTTTGAACGCTTTGAAGTTCTTTGGCATCGTTTGACAGCAAAGACATCCGAAAGGATGACTGGCACCGCTACTGAAGTAAGCACGGGCCAAAGATCCACCATTGCTTTGGGACGAGGTAGCTTTCACAGCAGAACGAATAACTTGCTTAGAGAACATGTTCTTTATTCTTTCACTAAAAACTTTTGAACCGTCGAGTAACTCCTAGACTTCAAGGTCTGTAAGTCGCGATTAAATTGTGTTTCAGATCAGATCTGATATCTCTGTCATTGTAATTGGATGATGGTGTTTCTGATGAGATGTGGTGTCCTATCATTTGACTGTATGTAATGTTCTATGATGCTTCTAATTCTGATTCCAACCTCTCCACTAAGAATATTCCGTTCTCATAATAAGACATCATAGGAGAAACTTGATTATCGAAGAATCCGATATTCATAAAACTCGTTATTTCTTTGTTTCTTTTTATTTTGCGTTAAAGATATCAGAGAGATGAGATACTGTATTGGAAACAACTTTCATCATGTTTATAATTATTCCTGTAATGTAAAGTCATAAGGAGAGAATTCTTCTCTAAACCTCTCAACCATGGTAACTTCCTCGTCCTCACTTACTACACAATTCTTCCAGAATCCTCTGTCAGGCTGTTCGATCACCAACGACGCAACCTACTCACAAACAAACAACAACAATCAAACAATAACCAAATTAACTGTTGATGCACATACCTCATTACCAAAGGACATGGGGAAACGTTGCTTAGGATCTGACCTCACATAGACAAACTTCCTCCTCCCACTACTACCACTCTTCTCATCATCAGGGAGATCTATGTAGAAATATTCTTGATAAGGTCCATCAGATGATGAAACCAGATAATCATCTAACTCCACGTCAGCCTAGACAAATAACGTCATCCATTAGTCACAATATATAATATACACACATCATGCCCATTACCTCTAATTCCTGGAAATCCAGTGAATATTCCTCGCATTTCCTCTGGAAATCACTCAATGCTGTATGAGTGTGACTCTGACGTCTTTCATAGGGAATCATCTGTATTTGCATGTGATCGCGACCGTTCGTTGTTCTGATCGATCGTTCGAACAGCAGATAACTCATGCCTAGTCTCTGCTCCACCAGCTGCGTCAGAGCAGCAATAAACCGCTCCACCTCTTTCTTACAGGAAACAGAGAGGTGCAGGCGGTTAGGCACACAGTCTATGGGGATGATGAGGACATGTTGTGACGTCACTCCTCCTTTCGGCAGAGCGAGGTAGGCGAACTCTCCCACACTCACCACGAGGTGCAGCTAGGGAGTAAGGTCAGAGAGAGATGATGAGTGATGTATGACGTCACTTACCTTCACAGTGGGTGACGCGAGACAGAACCAGCAGTTCTCTGACTGCAGCTGTCTCTCCGCCGCCTTGCCCTTCGCCCAACCCAATGTAATCGTCACTCCATTGCCACTGTCAGCCGAGGAGGTGACGTCATCACTTGTCTTCTGCTGGCGTTGCTTCCTCTCATGGTATTGAGTGAGGAGATGCTTCATGACGTCAGCAGCAGTGCGAGGATCTCTTAGCTCTAAGAAGGCATAATCCCTTCCTTCGGGATGACGTAGCGACGTGACGTCACGCTTTAGCACCTCCTCTGACATATGATACTCTTCCCTCAACACTCGAGTGATCTCCTCTGATGACGTGGTATGAAGATTGCCTAAGAATATGACGTGGCAGTCTGGCGGTTGTTCATCTAACAGGCGCCACGTGTTCACTGCCTTGTCCCTCACTTGCCCATGCCCTGTGCCCGACGCCCATCGCAGTATAATCGAATGAGAGCCAAACAACTGGTAGGGAAGAGGCGAAGACACCTCTTCTTTCTCTCCCTCCACCTCCTTGCTGGCGTCATCGCCGCTCTCTTGCTCTAGTTTCCGCTTCCTCCCAACCTCTGATGAGGTAGAGGCAGTAGTGGTCTTGTAATGACGCCACTCGTCATAGAAGGTTTTGAGTACGTCAGCAGCGATGTGATGTGATTCGAACTCGATGAAAGCATAGTGAGGGTGCTGACGTACTTTATATTGAATCCTTTGACTTGACGGGAAGAACTGAGTCAGAGCCTGCTTCACTTGTCCTTCATAATCTTCTTCCTCGGACGTCACTCCACCTTCTCTCTGACTAGGGGAGGGAATATTCCCGACGAACAGTGCACTACAGGAGTGATTAGGAGGTGTGAGCACTGTGTCGTCCTGTAGCAAGGTGTCGATCGTTACAGCTGGGCCAGACGAGGGGTGTCGAGGGGGTGCAGTGTTGTTCGTAGAATTGTTCGAGGTTGTGCTGTTAGAGGTAGTGGCCCAGTTCACTGTGAGCTGACGTCCGAAGGCTTTGATCGTTCCGTCATTCTCCTGAGCGAAAGTGAAAAATCGCAACGCCTCCTCAGAGGTGGCAAAGTCAACAAACGCATATCCTTTATCTCGAACTCGTCTGACTGACGTGGCGGTGGGGAAGACTTGCTCTAACTCTCTCTCATAGACGTGTTGTCCCAGCCCTCCCACAAACAACCTCCTACCATTCCCCTCACCTCCTCCACCACCGCTACCTCGCTGCTGAGGTACCACTGGTGTCGTTAGAGCAGGAGCATTGGGCACAGCACCGAAGAAGAAGGACTGTGCACCCCCTTGAGGTGGTGTTGGGAAGTAGTGCGAGGTAGTTGGCAGGGGCTTGCCACCTGTTGCAACGAAGTGAGAAGCGAGTTCGTTCTTATCGCCAGGTCTTTGACGCTTCACTGGTCTGCTCTCTTGTTGGTAGAGGTCGTAGGGGTTGGGAGTAGCGTCAGAGGGCTCTACCTCCACCTCCTCTTTCTTCATGAAGAGCAAGGGAGAAAGCGAGAGAGCGTGAAGATACTTGTGATTCTTGTCCTTCGAGCTTGATACCTTATCCAACGTGATGATTCGGCAGAATAGCTTCGACAGTGAGGGTGTTGTGGAGGACTCTTGGAAGGCGTTGTTTGAGAAGGGGATGGGGAAGGGCGGTCGCTGGTAATACCCGCCAAGGTTCGATAGAAAGACATAGCGAGGGTGGAGCTTGTTAATAAACAATGGTAAGACAGCATTGGTGTTCTGGTTGGTCTTCTGTAGGGAGGATTGGTGGAGAGCGAGCATGCTCTCGTTAGTGAGGCCTGAGTCAGAGGACATCGGCCAGAAGTTACTCACACAGAAGTCACAGCCTCGGAAGCCCACGGTGTCAATCTGAGAGTATAAGTGGTCTAGATCCTCTTTTGCAGGGTTTAAGGAAAAGAAATAAGAGATACTCAGGTTATCTTGCGTCTGGTATAGTCCAATACTCTTCTTCAGAACGAGGATGAATTCAAAGGAATTGTGATCCGTTGATCGAGACTGATGGTCTATCAATGACTCAAAGGCAATTGTGGAGAGTCGAAGAGTCATTAGCTGATCTTCAATCTGTTTCAGTTGTGTATTAGAGGTGATGGAAAGAAGTCCACCCAGCACAAGTAAATCAAAGGGTCCATGACTCGACTTCTGCAAATCTTTCAATCGATCCAATAAAATCTTCCAATCACCATCATTTAATACATTCCCACAGATGAGTACCTTCATGGATAGATGAGAATGAGCACTGCAATAACAACAAAATTGAAAAAGTAATGGAACTGGTATAGCTACCGAAACACTACCGACCTGTTAATAGTAGATGCCGACTTGTTAATAGTAAAATCGGTATTGTTATCTATTCTAAACTTAAATTTAACTTACAACATCATATCATGCACATAGCACATGGTCCTTCCTTGATGAATTACATGTCTTGTGATAGATAAAAAGAAAAAGAGAGAAAAAAATCTCGAAATAATTATCCACAAAAAAATCTATTTTATTCTCAAAACTAACAACTACTCGAGATATATTATCTTATTCTTTCTGCTATGAGCTAAAAATATAGGCCAAACTAGTCAAACTACCTACAAAAAGTTACCAAACACAATACACTGGTTCGTAGGTCGCATCTAGACTAGATTTGACCATACTTCGGGGAAATCACATTATTCATATTTGATAAAACACAATTTATTCGCGATATGGGATGGCTTCCACGTCATCAGAGTAGACAGTCTTATCGAGGAAAGTGGTGGTGCAGCCATTAGGATCATGTTCATCACAAGGATTGAAGGCCGCAGTGAAGACAGGGTGTGGTCCAGGTCCCTTGATCAACTCAGTGACCAATCCAATAGCAAAGGTCAAGTAAGGAATGGAAGTCATGAAACGAAGAGCCTTCTGGTTCTCAGGGATCATCAGCTTTGCAACACGAGGAGTAGCACGGATTTCTAACAATGCTGAGAAGAGCCAGTTGTTCTTCACGATCCAGGTTGGATGGTTCTCACGAGTAGCCACACCAACGCTGAGTCCTTCACGGTTCTTAACTTCATGCCACATCCATGGAGGATTGAAGAGCATATCTCCTTCATTTAACGAGACCTTGAAGAGAGGAACACCGGAGTCACTTGGCTTCTTGGCAGCCTTTGCAGCAGGAGTGAAAAAACCTAAACTTGGTTGAATGAAGATTGAGTATCTTGGAGGTAAGAGAGTCCAGTCTTTGCCTCCCTTAACTTGGAGGAAGAGGTTGGCAGAGGCAGCAGAGTGCATCAAAGTACCAGTTGTATCGTTGATATCTTTGCTGCCATAACCCAAGAAGATTTGAGCAGCATATGGTACGTAAGGTTCATAAGCCCAATTCACGACGCGGTTGAACTCTAAATCATCGAGTAAATCGTTATTTCTGCGGAAGATGGTATCGACGTTAGAGATGTAGAGCTTCTCGCCTTGAGACATATACTTCAAAGCATTCTTAATCTTCATCTTCACAGGCTTCATGATGTTCTGGTAACCCTTTCCTCGGATATCGCGGGAGCCGCCAGTGGAGCCCTTGAAGGTATCACCAGTGGCGTACTGCATGTCTGGACGACCCTCAGAGAGAGTCACTAAAATGTTCTCACCATACTTATCAGCGAAAAACTCATGTGACCATGTCGTTTGTGCCTTTGTTCCCTTGAATAATCCACGAACAACAACTGGAAGAGTAAATCCTTTGCTCACTTTCCCTAAGTTTTCGTATGAGAATTCCTCGAGTTTCAACTCTGGGACAGCGTAAACCTGTCCTGGTTGATACTCTTCTAACTCCCATCTGAACTGTTCTCTTGTCCATTGACTCAGCGAATGTAAGCTCTCAGCAGAGCATTGATTCAAAGTACTTTCAGGAAAGAGATAACAATACGACCATACAGTCCAATAAGGAATTTGAATGAAACGATTGTAGTCATAGAAGCGAAAGAGAAGAGGTAAAGCAACAGCAATCAAAGCAACAGCAACGAAGGCGACCATCGTCTCTGAAGGTATCTATCAATCAATAAGATAAGATAAGATGATTGGAAGGACACAGCAAACAAAAGATTTCACAGGAAAACTCCTTACAAATATTCGAAAACACGAAATATCGAAACTTCAAAATTGTAACGATCTTTTTTTTTTTTTGCACAAAGATACTTAACAGATTTGGTGATGAGTTTAGAGGAACAATATCAACGACAATACCAATGGAGAGATTGGAAGAGTGTCCTGGATCGATGTCCTATTTTCTCTGGAAGTAGAGTGTTGGATTTAGGTTGTGCAGTGGGCGATATTAGTGAAGAAATCCTCCGAAGAGGAGGTAGTGGGAGTTGATGGAAATGCAAATCTCCTAGAGATTGCTCGACGCAAAAGCTTGGAAGGGTTGAACTTAATAGAATCAGACCTTCATACTTTGGAAATGCTTGATAAACAAAGCTTCGATGGGATTTGGTGTAGTTTCACGATCGCCTATTTTGCTCCAACATCGAGGGAGGCTACAGAAATCCTCCAATACTGGAAAACTTTCCTCAAACCGACGGGTTGGATTTGTCTGGTCGAGATGTCACATTTATTAAATCACGATCCTATGTCCCGGGAACATCACGAGGTGATTGAGAACTTCTATGAAGATGCTTATGTAGGAGGTCGGTATGACTTCAAAGCAGGTGGGAAACTGAGATCTCTTCTTCAAGATTCTGGCTTTAATGTCATTGAAGAGCTAATTTTAAAAGATGATGAGCTGAGTGGGAAGGGTCCAGTATCCGCTGATGTCGTTGTAGCGTGGCAGCAGAGGTTTCGACGTATGGGGAAACTTCAAGTATGATCAATTTGTCCAATCGTTTTTACTTTCTTTACAATCGCTAGAATATGTTTCCCACTGCGTAGTTCACGCGGTTCTTGCATCGTCTTCTTTAGATACATTTTAATATTGTATTAGTGCACCTACTCGCATTGGCATTTATCCGTTCAAATTCTTCGAATTCACTTATTTGAATAGTGATCCGTTGATCGAGACTGATGGTCTATCAATGCTCCAAAAGGAATTGTAGAGATTCGAAGAGTCATGGACTGATACAAGTCCAGTTGCCGAACCACTTCCGGCTTTTACTAACTTCTTAATAGTAAGATCGGTATAGTAAGTTAACTTACATTCATCTTATATCATATCTTATGCTCATGTCCTTCATGAGCTTAAATATAGGCCAAACTAGTCAAACTACCTATCAAACGATGGTTCGTAGGTTGTTTTTATAGACAAGATTTGACCATAATTCGAAGAAAATCACATTATTTCATATAAGTACTTCGTACTTTATTCGCGATATGGGATGGCCTCCACATCATCCGCGTAGACATTCTTATCGAGGAAAGTGGTGGAACATCCATCAGGATCATGTTCATCACAAGGATTGAAGGCCGCAGTGAAGACAGGGTGTGGTCCAGGTCCCTTGATCAACTCAATACTCAAACCCATAGCAAAGGTCAAGTAAGGAATGGAAGTCATGAAACGAAGAGCCTTCTGGTTCTCAGGGATCATCAGCTTTGCAACACGAGGAGTAACGCGAATTTCTAACAAAGCAGAAAAAAGCCAGTTGTTCTTCACGATCCAGGTTGGATGGTTCTCACGAGTGGCCACACCAACACTAAATCCTTCGCGGTTCTTAACCTCATGCCACATCCATGGAGGATTGAAGAGCATATCTCCTTCATTTAACGAAACCTTGAAGAGAGGAACACTGGAGTCACTTGGCTTCTTTGCAGCCTTTGCAGCAGGGGCAAAGAATCCTAAACTTGGTTGAATGAAGATGGAGTATCTTGGAGGTAAGAAAGTCCAATCTTTGCCTCCCTTTACCTGAAGAAAGAGGTTGGCAGCGCCGGCAGAGTGCATCAAAGAACCAGTGGTATCATTAATGTCTTTGCTGCCATAACCCAAGAAGATTTGAGCAGCATATGGTACATATGGCTCATAAGCCCAATTCACTACACGTTTAAACTCTAAATCATTAAGTAAATCATTGTTTCTGCGGAAGATGGTATCGACGTTAGAAATATAGAGCTTCTCGCCTTGAGACATATACTTCAAGGCATTCTTAATCTTCATCTTCACAGGCTTTGTGATGTTCTGGTAACCCTTTCCGGATATCGCGGGAGCCGCCAGGGTATCACCAGCGTATTGCTTGTCTAAACGCCCGTCAGACAAAGTCACTAAAATGTTCTCACCATACTTATCAGCGAAAAACTCATGTGACCATGTCGTTTGCGCCTTTGTTCCTTTGAATAATCCACGAACAACAACTGGAAGAGTAAATCCTTTGCTCACTTTCCCTAAGTTTTCGTATGAGAATTCCTCGAGTTTCAACTCTGGGACAGCGTAAACCTGTCCTGGTTGATACTCTTCTAACTCCCATCTGAACTGTTCTCTTGTCCATTGACTCAGCGAATGTAAGCTCTCAGCAGAGCATTGATTCAAAGTACTTTCAGGAAAGAGATAACAATACGACCACACAGTCCAATAAGGAATCTGAATGAAACGATTGTAGTCATAGAAACGGAAGAGAAGAGGTAAAGCAACAGCAATCAAAGCAACAGCAACGAAGGCGACCATCTTTTCCATCGTTTATCAATCCGCTAATAAGGTGAGATCAAGATTTCACAAGATAACTCTTTCACACGAAAATACGAAATATCGAAATTTCAAAATCGAAATTCGAAACTTAAAAAGCACAGTCTGCAGTGCATAAAAATCCAAGGATTTCATTATTGAAATGTCTGAGAGGATTAGAACGTGTTCCATCCAGCTATCTGTTTGATCTTGCACTCACGAGTTAGATGTGGAATCACGAGCTGAGAGGAGAGAAATACGGTCTCTTTTCACCGAGTCGGGAAAAGACATGACCAAGAAGTATGAAGATACTAATAAGAAGTTAGACCTTTTGATTTATGATGTCCATCTCTTGAACATAACTTCTTATTAGTATCTTCATACATCTTGGTCAAGGTCAAGCAATTGCAAGAATTCTCCACAAGAATACTTATATTAAATTGACAAATAACTTGTTCGAGTAGAGAATTTATGATCGGTGTTTGACAATCAAAATACCCAAGAACTTGAAGTCACGAATGCGCAATAATAGTTCTATTTCACCAAATCTAATGATAGCAATACTATATTGATGAGGTATTTCATAACCCCTTTCACAATGGAACTTTCCCTTTCCGTGGCTTACCAACAGACAACGATTTGAATGTGTCAATAAGATCTCACAGAACATTTTCAATTCACAATAAGAATAAGAATAATAATAATATTATATTATATTTTATTCTAAATGAAGAATCGTTTGTCTTAAAGTTAACACTTCAACACGGCAGTTCGGTAGCCATTCTCGGTAGCAACTTTCTCGGATTTTCGTGTGCACTCACTCTCGATTTATCAGCTGCCCGCCCTCACTCAAACGAAAATCCGAGAATTGATGCCCCTAGACAGGGTTTTTGAGTGTGGGCGAACAGTCGTGTCAAGTTTCTGACTCTTGATGCGATGATCACTCTTGATATTATAGAGGATCTGGGAGAGGGTTAGAGAATCTAACAAAGATAACAAAGCCCCACAAACTTCTGAGTCTTTTAATTTTAACTTTTTATTTGCATTTCTTTACTGACTTAATGATAATTTTCCTCCGTTTGAAAAATCAGATATGTTTCACAATTATCTTTTTAAAATACACATTACTTTCCTTACCGCTAGTTTGGGAAGCTGAATTAGTGAAATAGCGCCGTGGTACCTACCCTTAAGTAGAGGCAAAAATAAGTGAAATCGACGTTTATACACTGTGCCGCTTGTGAAATTTTAAACGATTTGATTAATTTATATTCTTTAACCAGTTTACAACCACCTCTCCACCTTCCCGTGCAGTTTTATTCTGTCGACAGATATATACTAGAACTGGAAGACACAGATAGTTCGATAAATTAATATGCCTATCAAACGCTTAGCACATACATCAAAAACAAACTCTGAATCTCGCAATCCAACAATCACACAGTAAATGCTCTATGCATCCATCAACCTCACTCTCGCTGCACTTGGCAACACTCGACCTCTCACTGGACCATACTCCACCACCTCTCCGTCCAACGAATACACTCCATTCGCTGTCAACGGCTCCAACTCATACTCCGAGCATTGGAACACACGGATCGAACGAGAATAGATGTGACCTCCTGAGTCGCCTGAGAGCAGGATGTTGATCATCTGAAGGCGAGAGACAGCTTGTGCCACATAGACTGTGAAAGCACCGTCATTCAGACGAATGCCAGGACCAAAGTGCATTGATTTCGTCAGATGTGAAGCCTGTAAGATACAACACAGAACGAACTCTCCATCCAGTAACACCCAGTTATCCTCCTGCACGATGTCAGAGGGAATGAGCTTGTTTATCGACACCTTCGAGGTGATGTCAGTGTCAGTGATCGTTGTCTCTGGCAACAGCTTCATCCTCAACTTACCACGATATATTCGTCGTTGAAGGATGAAATACACTGCATACACATACAATCTCATCTCTCCCAGGAAGCGCAGTGTCTCTGAGTGGATGTCTATGTCAGAGATCAAACCCCACGATAACATCAGAAACGCGTAATGTGTCTTTCCGTCTTTCACTGTCTCTATGCGAGATAGATCGAAAGGAAACGACTTCCCTTTCACCACATTGAACACTGCATTCACTGGTGAAGGATCCTCCTTGATGGTGTACAGGATACTGCGACTCAAGCCATTGCCTGTGCCTCCAGGGATCGGAACTATCGGAACCTGCTGCATGATCGTCTCTGCATCAGGTCTCAACATCGCTCCATTGATCACCTCATATAAGATGCCATCCCCTCCCACCGTTAGAATGCAGTGGTACTGAGACAGTGAGTTGTCTGGGTTGGCGATGTACTCCTTTGCATGGAAGCCGAATTCCGTTACAATCACCTCCACTTTGATGTTTGCTTGCTTCAACATCGGCTCCACTGTCTTCTTCCATACTTTGAATGCCTTGCGCTTTCCACTCACAGGATTCACAAAGACGAGGAAGCAGCGTTGAGGGATGGCAGAGAAGAGTTGAGGATGATTCAACAGACCCACTGAATTAGGCGAGGAAGAAGATGATGGCGAAGACGGTGATATGGCCTGTGGGAACTCGTGGTGAATGATCCGATACAGTAGCGTGTTCCAGTTATCAAGGACTGCCTCGTCGCAGTTGTAGACGTAGAGGTGCACTTCCTTGTGAGAGCGTTGCTTCTCCTCTGCCTCGCCACATCCGAACCATGACTTCTTCACAAAGTAGTAGTGCAGGTTATACTGGTGAACGGTGCTCTGATTGGCTTGTTTCTTCTGAAGTAACTTCCAGTGAGAGCCGAGGAGATCTTTATGAGAGAACACAGCTATTGGAGTGTTCACAACACCAGAGGAGTCTTTGAGGTAGATCAAGATATCTTGGGTAGTGATCTGTAATCTGACTAATCTCTTTTTATAGTAAATTTTGTTTGTGTTGTCTTCATAAAGGATCTCTGTAGTTTCAAGTAAAGGTGTCGCGGTTCTTACCTCCTCAGCAAGCTGTTGCGCCATTCAACTCAAACAACAAACAATTCTCAAGGTCAATAGGAGCAAATCAGATGTAAATCATGAGAGATATCCTCTCTTCACTCCTCATCTTACTTCAAAGGCTCTGTTGATTGCAGTGGTGTTGAAAGCGGAAGAGAAATGGAGCAGATAATGCGAAATGTGCACTATGCACAGTACCCAGTGCACAGTATCCTTGTTGAACTTACGTCGCCGCTCGACGCTACTTTACCAAAAAGGATTTTCTACATATACATTCGACAGCATTGAACAATTAATGAAAGGAAGCGTGTAATAAATTTCATTTTGCTTTGACGCACCGATAGCTTTTACTTTCAACGTTTCGATTCGGATGAGCTTATTTCTCAATCCATATATTGAAGATTTAATGTGTTTATCAGATCCGTTTAAGTGGGTTCATAAGTTTACAGAGATGTATAATCATCGCACTGTGAATGACGGTATGATTCGTCTGGAGTTTGGAGTGTTCTTTATCACCGGCGAATGCCCGACCACATACAGCCAGTCCTCTTCAGAAAAAGAATTCTTTCTAATGAATAATAACGAATAACGAATAAACAATGAACGTTCTCCTAGTTCTTGTGGTACTTTTTGTAATTGCAGAAGGACGACGCTCAAGGGGAGGTAGAGGAGGTGGAAGGAATCGACAAAATGATCACATGATCAAAGGATCAGCTGCTAATCTTCGAAGTGCAGATAAACGATCTGGAGGAGAATTACTCTCGAAAAGTGAACGGAAAGCAGTGAACACAATTTTACATTATCATGATAGCCACGATAGTAATTCACAATTACCACAGTGGGCTGTAGATAAAGCGCGGAATGCAGAACGAAGAAATGAAGGAATGTTTTAACTTCTTGGTTCTTGTTTTATTGTATTTTATTTTAGAAGCTAAAATAATATGATTATTATATTATTATTATAAGTCAATTTTTAATATGACAAAAAGAAAGTTAATTTTAAAAGAAAAGTTCGATCATTTTCCTGACATCTTGACAGCACAATCGTTTGTAGCCAGCACAAGATTATTCTCTCATGTCAAAAATAACCGAATAAGCAGTTAAATGAAGTAATTTACGAAATAGAATGATGCATATGTAAATAAATATGAACTTGTTTATGTCGCTGAAATCGATGGAACAGCGTTTCTCGGCTGAGTTGAGAACGCGAGAGAGAAAAAAGAGAATCTTTGTCAAGATGCCATCGTCAAACGGAAAACGCATGATAACATACTGCAGCTCAGATTAGAGACGAAATTTGGAATAATCTTCTCTCAATAACTGCCGTCCCTTTGCCTTCTGCTCTTCTTTTTCATTGAATTGTATTTATTCCTCCCGGACAAGACATCAAGCATGTAATCTCCTTCTTTTTTTCTCCTTTAAAATTCCTTTGATCTAATTATTAAACATTTGGAAAATTCTACAAAGCAGATTTTCTATAGTTGCAAAAACTGTTACAATAATCCATGACGGGTCATGTACTCCTTTTGAGCCTCGAAAGCCAAGAGAGTAATTGCAAATAACGGTCCAAAAACAACCATACGAGGAACGGCACCTTTATAAAATGCTGAAAATCCTTCTTCTTTAAAGATCAATTGAACAGCACCAGGCATATTCTTGTATTTCTCAATACCACCGGCTAATTGTAATCTAATACATTTGAAAAATTAAAAGAGGAATACAAACTCTGTCAAGGTACTCACCTCGTTTTAACAACATCTGCTGGAGTAACTGATCCTGCAGCGAAGGCACCAGCAGCTCCCCCAGCTAAAAGTTGAGAGGAAATACTATTCTGTCCTTTCTTTTCACCTTCTTTATAAGCAAGGGATGATTTGAGGTTGGCGTAAACAGGGAAGAAAAGAATAGAAAAAGGAACATCTCTGGCTAAAGTAGTTAGACTTCCAGTGTATAAACCCTTGATACCCAAATTTCGGACAACATTGATCATGGTGGATCGTTGGGTTTCAGGCAATGTTCCTTGTACGTGCATACGGATCACTGTGATCTCCATAGGATTTGTTATGATTACTTGACAAAACCCTGCACTTCCACCAGCCAATATTTCATAAGGTAGATTAATTGATCCATTATCATTTTCAAATCTTTCGCGAAGGTGCTCATTGACGGCCTAAGAGTAATGCGGTTAGACGAAGTTTGCCTAATAATAATAATAAACATCTTACGAGCTTTAGAGCTTTTTCTGGGGCCACACCAATTAGATTAGGTTGTAGACCACGATACAAAGCCTTGATTCCACCTTCGGTTCTAATGATTTGCTGAAAACAATCTATTGGTCCTTTATACTTCCCAGGAAACGCTTGAAGACGAGTCTTTACCAGATAAATCGGAAACATAAGCGATGATCCGAAGACTAATCATCAAGTCACAAAGCAGTAAAGGAGAAACAGGGAATCTAACCTCCTGAGACAGCTCCAACTATCAGCTTGAGTGGTATAGGAACCTTTTTGGGCTTTTGCGGTTTGGTAGTTTGATCACTCATTCAAGTTCAGTTTGTCGCGATTGTAAAATTTGATGGATTAGAGTGCCTCAAATGATTGATCTTGTCGACTATAGTAGGTGATTTCGCAACAAGTTTCTCTTAAACTCTGTTTGAAAAGTGTTGAACTTCTCTCTCAAATCTTTGATATCTTTCGAGATTTATTAGAGAGAGAAAAGGCTCCTTAGTTTATAGGGAATTGCTTAACAATAAGACAATTGGTTAACGCAACCCGAAAGCTCGAAAATGCGAAAGCACGAAATCCTAAGTCAAAGATTTCTGTGTCTTCTTCATCAATCATCTTATCTTGATTACTTTTGATTACTTTGGCCTCCAAGACTGAATGTCTGAGCTATCTGTTGGGGAGGAAAAGACTGCTGAAAGTAAGATCAAAGCTACTATGACTACGACCACCCCTCTTCTCTCCACCCAAGATCATTCGACTCACGATGTTGAGCATGGAAGCTTCAGTTCTCCCAACCGCATCTACTCTGTTCTTCATGAAGATAACATGAATAAGATATATTATGGCAATAAATTAGTTAGATTACAGATCACTACTCAAGATATCTTGATCTACCTTAAAGACTCCTCTGGTGTTGCGAACACTCCAATAGCTGTATTCTCTCATAAAGATCTCCTCGGTTCTAACTGGAAGCTCCTTCAAAAGAAACAAGCGAATAAGAAGGGTTCTAACACTGTGTACCAGTATAACCTGCACTATTACCTTGTAAAGAAGTCATGGTTCGGATGTGGCGAGGCAGAGGAGAAACAACGCTCTCACAAGGAAGTGCACCTCTATGTCTACAACTGTGACGAGGCAGTACTGGATAATTGGAACACGCTACTGTATCGAATCATTCACCATGAGTTCCCACAGACCATATCACCATCTTCGCCATCATCTTCCTCGGCGCCTAATTCAGTGGGTCTGTTGAATCATCCTCAGCTCTTCTCTGCCATCCCTCAACGCTGTTTCCTCGTTTTTGTGAATCCTGTGAGTGGAAAGCGCAAGGCATTCAAGGTATGGAAGAAGACAGTGGAGCCAATGTTGAAGCAGGCGAACATCAAGGTAGAGGTGATTGTGACCGAGTACGCCTTCCATGCAAAGGAATACATCGCCAACCCAGACAACTCACTGTCTCAGTACCACTGCATTCTGACGGTGGGAGGAGATGGCATCTTGTATGAGGTGATCAATGGAGCGATGTTGAGACCTGATGCAGAGACCGTCATGCAACAGGTTCCGATAGTTCCAATCCCTGGAGGCACAGGCAATGGCTTGAGTCGCAGTATCCTGTACACCATCAAGGAGGATCCTTCACCAGTGAATGCAGTGTTCAATGTGGTGAAAGGGAAGTCGTTTCCTTTCGATCTATCTCGCATAGAGACAGTGAAAGACGGAAAGACACATTACGCGTTTCTGATGTTATCGTGGGGTTTGATCTCTGACATAGACATCCACTCAGAGACACTGCGCTTCCTGGGAGAGATGAGATTGTATGTGTATGCAGTGTATTTCATCCTTCAACGACGAATATATCGTGGTAAGTTGAGGATGAAGCTGTTGCCAGAGACAACGATCACTGACACTGACATCACCTCGAAGGTGTCGATAAACAAGCTCATTCCCTCTGACATCGTGCAGGAGGATAACTGGGTGTTACTGGATGGAGAGTTCGTTCTGTGTTGTATCTTACAGGCTTCACATCTGACGAAATCAATGCACTTTGGTCCTGGCATTCGTCTGAATGACGGTGCTTTCACAGTCTATGTGGCACAAGCTGTCTCTCGCCTTCAGATGATCAACATCCTGCTCTCAGGCGACTCAGGAGGTCACATCTATTCTCGTTCGATCCGTGTGTTCCAATGCTCGGAGTATGAGTTGGAGCCGTTGACAGCGAATGGAGTGTATTCGTTGGACGGAGAGGTGGTGGAGTATGGTCCAGTGAGAGGTCGAGTGTTACCAAGTGCAGCGAGAGTGAGGTTGATGGATGCATAGAACATATAGAGTGACTTTTATTTGGAGTTGGTGGTTTGTTTAGTGGGGGAGTGTAGTGGGGGTGGATTATGTTGGTTTGTTTGATAGGATAGGGTTACTGATCTTATGTCATTGTTGCTATTGTGCGTTATATTATTCATTTATAATTTATATCAATGAACTAATATCACTAAGAGGATTTTTTTTTCGGTGTTGCTTCAATCACGTAATCACGTATACTGTGTCCAAAGATTAACTGGGACAACTACCTGCAAAAAAGGATAATCAGGATAGAAAGAAACCAAATTCATCGACTTCATTTCATCTTTACCTACTGATCCTATCTAATCCTTGTTATATGATGCGAGCAAGAGAGTTTGTTCTTTGTTTATTCTTTCCGCTTCAAACTCGCATTATAGCAGTGTAAAATAAAGAGAATCGTGTCTTCATTTTGGAAAGCTCTTTTCTTTTCATTCAAATTTGAAAGCAACAAAACCTTCTTTACCCCCAATACCAGACAGAGATCAAGAGATTGGATCATGGGACTCATCAACAGAGATCAGTTGATCCTATTGGTTCAAGACTCTGGAGGATTTACTCGAGAGAATGTCGAAGGATTTATTAATTATCGTTCTTTTAATTGTTTGAAAGTTGATCAATTGAAAAAGATTTTTAAACGATTAGAACATTTGGGATATTCGAGTTTAAATCGTAATGTGAATAAACCACAGCTAATAAAGCAACTTCAAGACTTTGTTGGCACTTATTCTGAGGCGGATGGTTTATTCCATGCACCGAATGACATGACGAACGAGACACCTCAACCTCCCCGAACACCAGCATCGACCTCGTACATCCCAACCCACACTGCACCCTCTGTAGCACCTCAATATCCGAGTCAGACCGCGGCAATCTCTACTTATAAGAGTCAAGCATCAGTGACTCCCACCTCTTCTATTACTAAAACACCACTCCTCCCTGGCAGATCTATTAGCTGTAACACCCCTAATAACAATAACAATAAACCCTTCTCATCATCCACCAAACGAAGTCTATCGCAGCTATCAAAGTCTGAGATGGCAATATATCGAGAACTCAGTGAGATGGCGGGAGTCACAGCCGATGAGATCATCTCCGCCCTCGATGACTGCCCGCCACTGCAACGCAACGCCGACTCTATTCTCATGCTAATCATCGAGAAGAAAGAGGTGAGTAGCAGTAGTAGTATATTCTATGCTCTGAGTCTGACGTTGACTTGGTTTAGATGGAGGAAGGGCCTGTGATGGCGCCACCTCAGTCAAAGGAGCAGGAAGACGCTGACCTCGACAGAGCCATACTAGAGAGCGAGCAAGAGAGAGATCGCATTCAAGAGAGAAAGAGGGAGAGAGTATCGACTATCTTAGAAGACACTGACCTGGAGATCCTGTCAGCGTTAGAGTTCAAAAGATCTGTCTTACTGCACGGACTGCCCGCTCAATACCACCCCAAGCCAACACCTCCCTCCTCCTCTTCATCTTCCTCGTCGTCATCATTGTCTCAAACTCAGAGCGATGGCAGCGACGTCACTTCTCACATCATCCTTCATGGTTCTCGGATGATCAGAGGTCTGAGTCAGATGATCGACCATTACTACGTCAGCCAGCGAAAACAGCGAAAGCAGACTATTACCAGTCACTTCATAGACCTGTGCTCGAGCAGTAGCTCCTCTGAGGAGGGTTTGTCGTCCTTGAGAGAGGCGGTGGTGCGACTATTGCTCATTGAGTTCGATGCTCTGAGATACTATGGCGAGGTGTGCTTCCCCTACCTCGTCAGCCTCGCTGAGACCTTCGATAAGCAATTCCTCAGCCACTCCTCTCAATACAGCACTCTGCTGGAGTCGTCGAAGGAGCAAGAGGAGGTGAGGGAGGAGCTGCGGCGGAGGAAGGAGGTGTTTGAGAAGGGGTTGTTCAAGCTAGTGAAGGATGGCGAGGGAGTGCCAGCACTCTTTCGCAAGAACTACCTCAAGCCCTACTATCAGCTTCTCTCCCATCGTCTAGACAGCGATGGCTTCGAGTTAGTCGGAGAGCAGAAAGAAGCAGTGAAGTTCGTAGAGGATGAGTCAGAGGAGGAGGTAGATGACGTTGATGACGACGATGACTATGACGACTGACAGAAATCAGATCCATCGATCATAGTTTATCGTCGAATACTTCGCACGAGATCTAGCCATATAATGTGAGAGATGTTAGTTAGCGTCTCTTTAATTCATCTGATGTCATTCTTCACCAATCTTCTCTCTCTCTAACTCCTAAATCGATCATTTTCTCCTCTTCCTCGAACGACCTTCATTATAGTCAGAAGTTAGTAAGAAAATAGAAATGAAAGGCTTCAGTGACGTGATGGCATTGTGTTAGTTACAAATAAATCGAGGAAGAGATTGTGAGGTTGTAGTGTGATGTACTTGTTGTCTGACGAGTTAAGGACATTTCCTGTCGACGATATTCCCTCCAAACTCATCGTACTCCTTCTTACTCACCCAGATTTCATGGAAGGATCCCAACGATCCTACGATAGACCCTCCTAACCAAGCAGTGAGACCCTTCTCAGCGTTAGTGTTCGCAGAGAACATCTTCACCTTCATGCCAGGCGCATGCTGATGAATCCTTCGCTCCACCTCAAATCTCAGTCGCTCTAGCAGTCCATCATAGCAGGAGTTACCTCCTGCCAGGACCATGTTCGCGAGTAAGGTGGACTGGATGTCTTGGTCTGAGCGCAGCACTGAGTCACAGACCATCTTAGGCAGCGAGTCGAGGGAGAAGGGGAGAATGTTGCCGTGACTCTTCTGCGATGACGACGAATACAGGTTGCTCATGTCTTCTTGTGTGTCCCATGGGTAAGGAGAGGAGGAAGATGCGGCGGCAGCGTTTGACGAGGAGGAAGGGGAGGGAGGTAGTGGTGGGAAGGCAGCGAAGGCGTTGTTCGCCACGGGAGCGGTGAGGAGAGGCGAAGGATCGATAAATAACTCAGGGATCTGAAATCTTTCAATGCCTAGGTCGATGATCGTACCATCAGGTAGCTCGTAGGAGGTGGTGGGGAGGGAGGAGTAGCGGATCTCATTCTCTGCGAGGGTCTGGTCAGCGATCTTACACACCGCCTCTTTCACATCACGCCCTAGTTCGAGGTTCATATATGCTTGGAAGGATTTGGTCAGATTATTTAGTCCAAGTTGATCCTGGACGATGACTTCATGGTTTCTCTCAGGTACTGCAGTCTTCGTCAGTCGGTAGAGAGGGCGAGGATATGCCTTCAAGCGACGACTGACAAGAGATAGGAGATAGGCATCCATCAGGCGACCTGAGAGATGACTGCGAGACAATGCCTTCAGCTCAACCCAGCCATCGGTGACGGGAGTGACAACAGTGCCGCCACCGCCACAGTCGACGACGAGGCCGCTGGTCTTGCCCACCGCATAACACGACAACACCGCATCCTTCGCGAGGAAGAAGGCCGAAACACCAAACTTCTCGAACATCAGCTCGCAAAGTCTATAGATTAGAATCGAGGAAAGAAGCAACAAGAGGGAAAAAGGGAAGGGAGGTGAGGTGTTATATGATGATGGTAAGAGAAGGGGAATGAACTTACTTTCTTCTCGATGATGGAGTGATGTAAGGTTTTTCAGCAATAAGAACAGGTGAACCTCTGATATCCGTCTTCAGAAAGTTCGTCATCGAGTAAGACCACAGTTTCTCGAGTAAGTCCCAGTCAACGATGATTCCATCCATCACTGGGGACACGATGTCTATCGAGTCCCGGTACTGGCAGGGCGAGTAAACAATCTCATCTACAATGCTTCCATTACTTCCACTAGGCTTAGGGACTCTTCCAACACTCTATACATGTATTGAAAGTTAGACCAATGTCAGAAGATTTCAAAAGACTTTTTTTACCGTTGGAAAATAAGCCTTTGGCATATCATCACCAGCTAAACCAATACGACAAGAATTCGTTCCAATGTCTGCTACAATAGCACCGATATCATCACCTGAGTTGAACATCTTTGCGAGTCTTTCTTTCTCTCACTGATAATTCCAATAAATCAAACCAATCGGTGCTCTATCGGCGACTCGGTATCTACCGGCATGCCGATAGGTCTGTTTGAGTTTCATTGAGAGGAGAAGAGGAATTAGTCATGATCAATTCTTATCAGAATCATCCACAGAAGAACAGTATATTTGGGTTATTGGCTCTTAGTCTTCCATTTGAAGATGTGGAACCTATTGTTGTGAATGCTGGAGGGAGTTCGGAGGAGTTAAATCCTGTGAACTCTTCTTGGACACTTTCCTTCTTGTTGATATTAGTGAATGATTTAGATATTTCGGAAGATCAGATCCATGCTTATCTTCCAATTATTGTCTCTTCTACTGATTCCCCGGCACAGAGAATCCCTTTCGAGCTTCGGAAAGACTTTGCTCAACCTTTCCTTCAAAAGCTCTCGCTGTCTTATTCCGACAAAATACTCCTCTTGCTTCGTGTTCTCTTCCGAATAGCGATGATTCGGATGTATGATGGGAGAGGTCGAAGCTTCTTTCGGAACTTATCTGCTCTGTTGGAGGTGTTGAAGGACGATGCGGTGCATATAGAGGAGCGTGTCTCGACTTTCTTCTACACACACGTCGACACGATTGAGACCATGATCAAAGCTGAGGCAAGTGAAGATGAGACAAACAGTAAAAGGAATGCGAAGTTGTTGAGATATGCGAAGATCGGAGCGGTCTCTATCGGAGCCGGTGCTCTGTTGGCGTTCACTGGAGGTCTCGCAGCCCCTGCACTCGCTGCTGCTTTCCTCACGATGGGATCTGCCTCCGCCGCTGCTGCAGTCTCTGTTACAACTATGGCGACTGTATTTGGGAGTGCTGGAGCCGGGCTTGCAGGGTATAAGATGCTTCGAAGGACGAGAGGATTGCAGGAGTTCGAGTTCGAGAGCTATGGAGATAAGGTATGTCGCTCTCTCCGCTCTCGTTGGTCGAAACTCGAATGACGCACATGTTTTCAATAGAATAAATTTGCGATGATGATCGTTGTTTCAGGGTGGATTGAGCAAGATGAGGATGAAAAGCGAGCCTTCGGCATCGTTCCAGCGGTGATGTCAGACGAGGAACGACTCACTCGATTCTATGAAGTCAATTGTCCTGAACGACTCACGAAGGTGGACAAAGAGTTAGATAACTTCTTCTATCACATGGATGACCTTTACAATCAGGTAAGATGATGTATTTCTTGTAATGTGCTCTCACTGACTATCTGTAGATCACACAACTCTTTGGCAAGGATCCTCGAGACAACCGTCAGCTTGCGCCGTTACACCCTCTGGACACCTCTGAAGAAGCGTTAAAGGTCATCAATACGTTCTTAACGGAAATAGAACAGTCGACGACTGGCGGTGCGTCAGAGGGAAAGAAATCCATGTCATCGACGGCCTCTAAGTTCCTTCAATCCACTTCATCGTCTATCTTCGGCAAAAAGAATAAGAAGACAAAGGACAACAACAACTCTAGTAATCCACTGCCTCCCTCCTCTCATCAGAGTAGAGAGTCTAATGGGAGCGATGAGGAAGGTTTGGAGACGATCTCTCTGAAGGAAGTGAGTGAGAAGAGTGAGAGAAGATCCTTAGGAGACTATTGGTAAGACATCATCAGACAGGATTCTATCAACTGTGATTAATTCTGCTTTTATGTAAAGGAATTGGGGTGAGTTGGAGGAGAGTAAAGTGTATGAACTCTGTCTATTACGGTGGGAGACTCGTCTGCAGAAGGAGATGGGTAACTCCATCCACGAGCTAGTGAAGAGCTTGGGCTCGTCGGCGGTGGAGAACATCTTAGCTGCCACAGTTCTCACAGCTGTAGCCTCTGCTGTCTTGTTTCCTGTCCTACTGATTCAGTTGACTAGTGTCATCGATAACTCCTGGGCGATGGCGGTTGAGACTGCTGACGCTGCAGGGAAAGAGCTCGCCCAAGCAATTCTCAACCGCTCTACTGGCACTCGACCTATCACACTTGTAGGCTTTTCCTTTGGAGCTCGTGTCATCTACTCCTGTCTGAGAGAGTTGGCACTGTTGTGTGGTGATCTGAGTGACTTTGACTTCTCAGAGGATCAGTTCACCACAGAAGATGGACGACGGAAGAGCAGTGCTACAGTGGAGGAGAGTGAAGCTAGTGGCAGGGCTGAGAGCACAGATGATAAATCAGTGAAGCTGACGAAGCTAGAGATCAGATCCATTATTCAAGATGTGGTGTTACTTGGGGCGCCTGTTAGCTCTAAAAGTCGTGCATGGAGTGCGATTCGCTCAATGGTCAGTGGTCGAGTGATCAATGGTTACTCTCAGAAGGACTTAGTCTTGGGTCTGATCTATCGGTATGTCTATATATCCTGTGCTCTTCACTTCTATTATATTGTCACTCTTCACTCTTTACAGGTATCAGCGCTTTCACTACTCTGTCAGTGGCGTGTGTGAGATTGAGAATGTGCCAGGTGTCGAGAATGTCGATCTTTCTGGTATAATTGAGAGTGTAAGTACCTTCCAACCTGTCTTTCTTTAATCGACTGACCGATTGATGGTTCTATGTGATGTCATGACAGCACACTGACTATGGCAAGAAGATGAAACAAATCCTGCAATTCATCGACCTCACTAAATCTGTTTAACTTGGACAGTTGTTAAAGTAATAATGCAATAGAATAGAATGTTCATACGAGTGTTGTTGTTACGTTGCATCAATTAATATACATATTTTTTCGTTATCTTTGTGCTTTTTTTTTTCATGTGTAATAAATAATTCTTACTATAGCACTCAC